>BMAO01026756.1:0-30038 GCA_019973975.1 Trichonephila clavata
TATTCGGTTTCCGATAGCTTGTAACATCAGCTATTGATTTAGTGACACAAAATACTGAGCTACTGAATATTAATTTGTTACGTAATGATGAAAATATTTTTATTCGTATTGTTATTATTTTATTTTTATTTATTTCATATTAAAATTAGTCATTTTTTCTTTTATTTCCTTAAAAAAATATTTTCAAAAATTAGAGAAAAATTTAGTTTAAAAATAATTTTCATTTCTTCCCTTTTGTATGCCTTTTATTGAATTCTTATAAGTATAATATTATTCTAAACTTTTGGAAAGAAATAGAAATTCCATAAGATTAACAATACGTCCATACAATCAGAATAGATTATAGGCAGAGGACAATAACATGAAAACTTTTGAAGATTAAATGAATTCGTTTTCGCAACATATTTTTATGATCTATTCCATTAAACAGACCAGAAGACAGCTAATATTAATAACTATTCATAATTCCTTCATTTGCTTCGATCTTTTTTAATTCTATTTTTTAATGAATTAATCCTTTGTTCAATAAAGGAGAAGAAAAATAATAAATGTTACATATGCATGAAGTTGAAACTAGTCCAAAAATTGGAAAATAAAATATGGAATAAACAGCACTTTTTCAAATGATGTTCAGCTTGAAAATGCATTTAACCATATTCAAAATTATGAAAATGATGAAAACTGTCAATAATTTTTCAGAAAGATGAAATAAAGTTAAATATTGGGCATTTCAAATTTACAGTGAGAAAAGTAAGTAATGAAAATGCTTTTGAAAGTACAAACTTACATCAAGCTTTAATTAGTTCGAATGAAGTTTTAAGAAAATTCGATAAGTTTCAAATATTTTAAACCGTTTACTTATTTTATTCGTTTTGCTTAAAATAGCAAAATTTACATACAGAAACAGTTTATATGCAACACATTTTTTTCCTCATTTGAACCTTGAAGAAAAAAAGGTCTTATTCTTCAAATTAAATTTGGATACTTGGGCATATTTTTCCAGAAGCTATGTGTTCTATTTGATAGTACCATTTGTATAGAATGTTTGTTATTTTTCAATGTATTGTACTTAGATACATAAATGTAATAGAATAGATATAATTGAAAAAATATAAATCTCTCTCAGTCTGGTCTTAGAAAATGTAGTGCTGCCATCTACAATAGAAAATTGGAACAAAATACCAAACCTTAAGCAAAATGTTTTATTTCCTTTAATAAAGTAAGTTTTACTATTGTGTATTGATTACTTTTATATTATAGAAAACAACTGGGGATTATGTTCAAATGGAAAGCAACAGCTGGGCTGTGGACCACAAGAAACTTTCCGATCATGTGCTGATGTCGCAATTCTCCCGAAAGAGACATAAAAATAGTTTATTGTATGGATATTTTTTGAGTAATATTGTACCTGAGTAAATAATGTGTTTTAATTATTTTTAAATATAAAACTATTTTTCCTGTATTATGCTGTTAGAACTGGAAAATATTAAATAAAACTTTATTGCATGTGTCTTTTGAAAAAATATATATTGAGGGATTCATAAGTTTTAATATAATTAAATATAGTATGAGCCCAGAAACCGAAATCAATGAATTGAGGGGTTTTTTTAAACTTATTTGTTTATTTTTGCTTTTATAGTTTTTGAATATATTCATGTATAGGGCACACATTTACATATAACTTGACGATTTAAAAATAAAAAACAAATATGACACCCGAGAAATAATATAACTGTTTCCTGAAGTATAATTATTATATTAACAATGACTGTACATTTATCCTGCTTTACAAATTACTACTTTTTACAGAAAAGAGACAATAAACAAGAAATTCAAAACTGTTCAAATTTCTTTTCCTTTTGTCTCTTATAAATCTGTTTATTATTATTATTATGGGAGAATAATAAAATGCAGAAATAATAACATATTCTTATGTTTCACTCCCATCAAAATAAAGTGTAAAATATAATATTTTACTAAACAAAATTTTGCAGCCAATAACGTCTGTAGAAACATATTTAGCTATAACAGCACCATTGTCATATTATTCATTTGTTCAATTCTTGGTTTGAAATGAAAGTAACTTGTGCTGCCATCTACAAACCGTATTATCAAATATAATAGTTTTTTTTTATTATTCTTTTATATCAGCAAATATAATTAAGTATACTGTGCTGCCATCTGTACGATTACAGTGAAAATATTATGCTAAAAAAAGTTTTTCTTTTCACTACAGTCCTATACCTATTTTTGAAAGAGGGGAGAGGTAGGAAATATATTGAGACAAATTTTACAAAAATAAGAAAAATTTTGTTCGAAAATAAGACATTTAAAACTGTTTAAAAACTGTTACAAACAACAGCAAAATAACAAAACCGTTTTATCCTAAAAATATTTCTAAAATGTTTTCTGTCAGTTCCCTCACACCAGAAAGACAAACTCCATTTAACAGTTGAATTTTAAGAGTTCTTATTAATTCATTTTAATTTCAGCAACTTTTAAACTTTTTTTCCCTTAAAAGCAACATTTAATCTTCCACATTCAAGATTCTCTCCAATAACAATTACTAATCTAAAGACAATATATCGAGTAAATAATTAAAACAATTCAAATTGTTATTTATTGTACACTCAAGTGAATATTTTTAACCACACCTTTATTTTATTCATAATATCATTTTACAGAAAAAATTTCATTGAATATTTTTCAAATACAAATATGAAATACAACATCTCTAAGTATTAACTAAAATACAACAAAAATATATGTGCGTGTGTTCAAACTTAATCTTTAATATATAAGCTGATTTATCTGCCACATTATCTCATTTGCTTAAATAACTTATTTTTCAATAATTTATTTTCTTATAATAATTTTGAATTTTTTTAAAAATGTACCAAATTTTTAAATTATAGATTATTTGACTATTCATCAACTTGTAAGCTCTTTAAATGAAATTGTAATAGCTATCATTATCCACAGAAAACCTAACAATTACAAGCAAACCAATTTTTTTTTTTTAAAAAAGATATGTATTTTACCGTTCTGCCATCTATTGAACTCTGATAGAACTAGAAAAGTTTCGCTTGGGAAAGCATTATATTTTTATGATAGATAGCCTAAAACTTTGGGACCTAATTGGTTACTGAACTGCAAAAGAAAGCTGAAATGTACAAAAGTAAATTAAATGCAAAAAAGGGGGAGCCCTTTTAATATATTTATTTTTCAATAAAATTTTTTTGCATACTCATAAACAATCCTTTGTTAATTTTTCGAAATGTCTTTTTGAGTTTTTCCTCGGAAAACCGTGTCTTTTTCTTTAAAAAAAAAAAAGCTTATAATATATTGCGTTTTATACTTGATTCTTCGTACGGGTGATATGTGTTTTGCATGGAGATCACAGTGTATGATCGTCAACATTTGTCAATATTCATAAAGGCTTTATTCTAATTTTTTTTTCTTTTGTAAGTTAGTATAATTTAATACGCATCGAAAAATCTAACGAATAAATACAATTTCAAATACGTACTCGAAAGTTAAATGTACGATTGGTGCAGAATGCTTGTATACTTATATTTGAATAAATATATATGGATTCTCAATAAATCTCTTTGAACATTTAAAAATGCAATTTTACTTGAGATTTAAAGAGCATTTGAAAATAGGGCTTTATTTATCTTCTTTAATTTTGCCTTTTTTGTTTCAGATTTAGAAAACGTTAAGTATTATGATTAACGTTGCTAGAGAAAATTACATCGTATTCAAAATTCAAATTGTACTAAAACATGATGAGTAACTCTCAAAAAATTTCTTCTTTAAAAAGTTTTCTCACAAAAGTCATTTAACAGAACAAAAAAAAGAAGAAACACCTTTTCAATAACTTTATTGAACTTTTAATAGATTAATCAGTTTGTAAAAGTTTTTTTTTTTCTTTCAGAAATTGTATTCAAATTCTTGTAAGGAGTTAGACAAATTGCAACTTCCTTATACGTAAATAAGCAGTTCAACTATTAGAAACTCTAAGGACATGGGTATTGTTGGATACTTTAATGTTATATTTTTGTCAAAATCGGTTGCGATATACGATATGAACAATTGATATTTATTTCAACTAAAAATTGTTCAATGACTAGTATATATATTCATTATTCATTTCATATTATTAGTTCACTTTCTCCCTATATATATATATATATCTTATTGAAATTATCAATTGTTAATAAAATACTTTCCATTAATCCATTCAATTCAAATATATTTTTTAAACTTGACTCTTGATGTCAATATAGTTTTTTGAAAATATTAATTCATTAATTAAATTAAAATGAGTAAATAGTAACCAACAAAAATAATGGTCCAACAGCATATATAAACAAGAAAATTGTTCGTTGTGTCCCTGTAGTGCAAAGGGTAGCGCATTGCACATCAAATCCCACCTGGAATGGCCTACTATCTGATAATGTAATTTCTTTTTTTATTAAGAATAATTAAACATAATTAATGAATAAATAGTAACAAACAAACAAAATAGTCCAACACCATATATAGAAAGGGAAATGGAAAATTGCAAGGAAAATCACTTTCTATTTTGTCATTTAATATTGTGATTCTGTCATATGTATATACATATTTATATTAATTGTAACTATTAATAAAAAGTAAATTAAATTAAATTTTTCTTTGTTGAGCTAAGTAGGAATTGACTTAAAAAAAATTTGTTACATTATTTGTTTTGATATTAAGAATTGGTTTTATAAATTTAAAATGATTTCAACGCCATCTTCATCTTACATCTAGTTCCTATTCTTTAAAAGTAAATGGCATCATTCTTTGAAAATAGAGGGATATAGATACTAAGGGAAATGAGGGATTATTTTCTTTTAAGCGTATTACATTATCTATTTCGTGTAGTATTCATCTTGATTATTGTTTACTTTTTAATTCCTCATAAATCATCGTTCTATAAAATTTATGGATTCATACATTAACAATAACTTAACAAAAATTTCAAATTAAATATTGAAAATGTAAAAGCTATACCCCCCTCCCTTTTTTGGTTGTGGTATTATATCTATGAGTCGTTTCACAGTTTTTTATAGAAGAATTTTTTTCACTTTCTTTTCTTTATTTAATTCCATTGAGCTTTATGACATGAAGACATATAAAATTATTCTCACAACAGTTTTCCCAAGTTAATAGTTTAAAAAAGCGTAAGAAATCGATAGGTATAACTGAGAACAAAGCATATTTCTTCTGTGTATAATATAAGTCTCTTAAGTCAGTGTATAAAAACGGAATCAAATACTTATTAAATTTGGATCAAGGAGAAGTTTTAGGGAAAATGTAAAACGATTTATTCATATTTCCTGAAGGAAAAAACATTTACCTTCAAGAGAAAATGTCTAACTATTTCAAAATATATGTGTCTAAGCTAAATTGGTTAGGAAATTCGAACTATGCCAACTCGACAATTACTTAATTTATCGATATTATTAGCAAGTTATCTTTTTCTTCACCTCTTATCAGGCTTATTGAAGCTAAATAAACATCTTTTTCCTTCGGTTTACGAGAGTCGTGTTTAATTCGATGTTTATTCAAGACAATTGAAATTCGATAGAAAATTTCGGATCTAATGCGGCTTGGTATTAGCTTTTAGAAGGAACTTTAAAAGACAAATAAAAGACTCAATTAACTGAAATGGATTTCGAATTTACTGAAGCCTTAGGAAAATTTACCATTCTATTTAAGAGGATAAATTTATGACAAATTCGGCTCAAATAACTAAAAACTATTTTTTTAAACTATAAATTTCATTTATCATTGCAAAGAAGAGATAGTTCTTACATTTCGAATGTTTTAATTTCTCCGATTATCACACTCAGTTTAAGTTAACTTTACTTCTTTTTCACAAAAAAGTAAATTTAACTTTAGCTGTGACGGATCCTATTCGCGACCTTCTACTAATCCTCTTGGGGAAAAATAATTCTTTAACTGTTGTTGCAGTTTAAAACTGCCTTCTGCAGAGAAAACTTTATTTTATGCTATTATGAGTACTATTTAAACCGTAACAAAGTGAGTGTATGAGTTAGTCATTAGGCTGCTATTATTTTGAGATTAATGAAGTGACTTTCAGAAGTCTTGGTGAACTTTAGAAACTTCAGACCGGAATGTACAGTTGACCCGGTTGATATCTGACGAATGTTGTTTCATCGGATCACTCAGTTAAGTGCTATTTGTTTTAGGAATTTAGGCTGGTCAACTAATTTGACTGTTCTCTCGGCTTATAATCTTGTGTAATAGTAAATTGATAGAATCAAAATAAATTTAGTTACTTTCATAAAAATGCCTGTTCATTTGGAGTCCCAAACTTCACCTGCAACCTTCGGGTTGCTACAAAATTACAGATACATTTCAAAATTAATTCAATATTGAATCAAATACGATACATGTACGCCATTAATGTTTTAATTAAATAAATTATCAGTTTTATCTAATAAACTCCTGCCTTTTTATTTTTAGAATCTAACTATAGAAAAACTGAATAATCGCAAGTCAACATTTTTTATAATGATTGCTTTTTATTAATCTCACGCTTTGATGGCTATTGGCGAAATACCTCATAAATTAGAACCAAAAGTTTTATGGCTCTAAATATACATTTAATTTTCGCACTCAGTTGTATTTCTAGTAGATATGATTTTTCTTTAATTACGAAACACTCTGAAGCAAAATGATGGCTACTGGCTAAGGACTTTGTAATTTTGATCCACGGTCAAATGACTCAGACGATATATTAGTTGGTACCCCATTTTCCAAATTTTCACTCTATACCAACGTAAGGACTTTGAGCCTCTAATGATTTAACGTGCAGCAGTCACTCTACATGGTGGATTTTCCATTGCATCGTGCCTCAGTCTCAATGTGAAAGTTATATTTTGTTGCATTATAAGGCTGCACGAGGGGTCCTGGAGAGGGACCTCGAAATTTTGAATCATGGTCAAGTGACGAGGACGACACCTGTGAGCTGGCACCCCCTCTCCCAACTTCCAGACCACACCAACGGGGAGACGTTTGAGCCTCGGCATATTTAACATGCATCAGTCCCCTTTGCATGGTGAGTCTTCAGCGGTGGCTTGAATTCATGACTCTCCGGTCACGAGTCCCTTACCTTGACCACTAGGCTCAAGTCCAGTGGCGTAACGTACACCCTCCCTCAACCCCCGTATTGCGGAGGGGCCAGGAATTCTTGGAGATTCAGGGATTCTAGAGAGACCCAGGGATTCCAGAGGGGCCCAGGGATTCTAGGGGGCTTAGGGATTCTAGAGGGCCGGGGATTCTAAGGAGGACGGGATACCAGAAAAGCCCAGGGATTCCAGAGAGGCCCAGGGATTCCAGAGGGGCTTAGGTATTCTAGAGGGCTTAGGGATTCTAGAGGGCTGGTGATTCTAGAGGGGCTCAGGGATTCTAAAGGGGCCCAGGGATTCTAAAGGGGCCCAGGGATTCTAGAGGGGCTTAGGGATTATAGGGGGCTGACTGACTCCAAGTACGTATTTGGGTATGGGGCCCCAAACCTGACTTTACAGGGGGCCCTAATATTCTAAATAACGCCACTTCTCAAGCCCAAGGCTCGACAGAAATAATGTAGGCTACGAGTTCGTGAACATAGCCACTCAGATATCGTGGCATTTTTTTTTTTAAATTAGAAATCAAATTAAGCAGTATATCTTCGGAGAAACATATAATTTATCATTTTTTAAAAATATTTTCTTTTTTAAGACCCTTTTATAAGCTTTACTTGTAGGTAACGGAATCTTTGAACTCCATTTCGACTCACTTATCCAGGACCGACGACAATACAAGAATTTAATAATTTTGTCCCACTGTCCTGATCAGGATTATGGATTTCCCATTTTCAGATCCCATCTCGCATCTGGCGACTAATTTCTGATCCCACTTCCAGATTTGGCGACTAAAAGATTAAGTTACAACTTAGTTCGATTAACAATAAAAGGGATTTTCTTTTTTAGTTTTTTTAAACTATAATTTATTTTGGGTATAGTCTGTGATGGTAACTTCAAAAATGGCTACTTTTTAATTAAAACTTTTCATTTCATAGTGTAATACAGGCGTTCTTTTTTATAATGAGTGAGCTAGGAATTTATCATGCAATTAAGCGAACATAAAAAAGTGTCTGAGAACATTTTTTTCGTTTCAAATATAAATTGAAAGAAATGTTTTCAGAGTCAACCCATGCGTCGAAAACCACGTATGCATCAATGACGAAAGCTTTTGAAAAATGAAACAGGAGAAGTAATAATTCATTAGGAAAAAAAAAATAAGAATTTATCACTTTTCTATTTTTATGTTCTTTATTTGAAATTTTATAATGAATCATAAAAACTTTGGTTATGAAGCATGAATTTCGACACACAAAAAAGAAAAAATATTACCCATCTTTGAAATTCATTGTGAAAATTACAAAAATTCTCCTGAAAGTATATTTAAAAATATTTGTTGGGTCTGTCTAGAAATTCAGAAACTTACTTAATTTTTTAAATCTTGATCAGAGGATGTAGGTTGGGTAAAATAATTTCAAAAATAAAAATGATTTACATAGATTTAAAAAATTCTCTTGCAGTAGCTTAATCAGCTTAGCGAAAAAATCATTGCTTAAATTGAATTTAAATTCGGATCGTATCTCTTAAATTGTTCGAGTAGCAAAAAACAACTGTAAAAGCTTTTTTTTCTCCAAGTTTTCTGTATTGTAATGCTGTTAAATTACGGAAAAGCTATGTAAAATAAATGAAATTCGCTCAAAAAGAAAAAAAACCTTCTATTCCGAGAGAAAGAATTCCGATTTCCTTCCCTAAAAAAATTTTCCTCAAATCGGATGCATATCGGCAACTAAGCCTTTGCAGACACGGCTAGATCCCAAATCTAAAAGTCATTTCATGTTTCCTAGAGTCCCAGAGCCGAATTGATACTCGAGGAATCTTTTACATGCCACATAATCACATGACATGCGTGCCTACGATTTTCTCATCTAGAATATCTTTCGCCTCCATCCGGGGTCGAGTGAGTGAATGAATATTAACGTCGCACTGTTCAGCTACACGAGGGCTTTTAGCGATGGACTTTGAAATTTTAAACCATGTTCAAGTGACGAGGACGACACCTGTGCAAGCACCCTCTCTCCTAACTACCATGGGAGGACTTTGAACTCTCGACAGATTTAACGTGCATCGCTCCCCTACACGACGGGTCTTTAGTGGTGCTGGGCTCGAACTCATGACAAGCTATCCCAGAGTCCGTTACCTTGATCAGCCGGGGTCGAACCCGTAACTTTAGGCTCACGAAGCGGACATGCTACTTCTAAACCACCGGGCCGACATTCCCTAAAAATAATCCGTTAACCTTGAAATTTTGTTTACAAACATTCCTTAATTCCAAATCTACCAATAATTAAACTTTCAAAGACGATGAATGAAAACTTCGGTCATAATGCGAGTTTTTATTGAACTATTAGCATTGTATAACGTAAATAAGAATTACGGATAGTTGCTCCTTTCTCTTGGCAATATTGCAATATCCTAGAGACTTAACCAACTGCACAAATTTAAAGGCTACAAAATTGTCAGGATGCGTGAAGTTGGTTGGTCATTCATAGTAACAGGTTGCCATTTGCCCTACATAGACACGCATATGCTAAGCAATGGTTGCAGCAAAGAATTTATAAATAGAATGAAATATCTGGAAGGCCAAGGCACACTTGTGCAAAGCAAATGAGGGAGTGTTTAGAAACGTCGCATTAAGGTATTTGACTACCTGTGACAACTTTTTTAAAAGAAAAATTGAGGTATAGGGATTTTTTTTTTTTATACTTTTAGATTTGCTTAGTACATTTTAAGAAAAGTATGCTAAAATTAAGAAAAGAAAAAGAAATTATTATTACAAAAATAAGAAAAAATGGTTAAAAGTTTAAAAAAAAAAACATAAACGCGGCCCATTCTATACCAAAAGTTTATGAACAAATTTTCAATTTTGGTGTGTTGCTATGTAATCCATTTTTGAAATGACCTTCAGGATAAGAGATATTTTAGTTTTTACAAAAACTAGAGCATTTTATCTTAGTTATTATATGAAATTGCTTAAAAAAACAATGATTACATTCACATAAGAGACTGTAAATTTTGTAATAAAACAGTTATTGATAAATCTGAAGATTAAAACACTTCTACTGTTATACAGTACATACACAAAAAATTTCAGTTAATTATTTTCAAAAATTTTTGAGCTATCGATGGCTTCTTTTGATCATTTAAAAAAAACACACACATTTCGAGTAAAACGCATTTTAAAGTACGACAACTTGCTTAAAGTAATGACATCTGCTTTTACTAAAACATTTGCAGTTTTTGTTCTAGTGTAATGTAGAGGAAAATAATATACTTGGTATTTTTATAAAGCTAATAAGATGGCCTATAAAATAAAATCATTAAAAAGTTTGTCAATGTTTGGCAAAATTCACAATTTTAGGGTAGTCGGATACCTTAAGGCTACTAGCAACGAACTTTGTCCTTCTGAACCATGGTCAAATGATGAGGACGACACCTGAGATGGCACTCGCCAACGGGCTTAAAAGCTGGTCAGCCAATCTGGAAGGAGGATCTTCAGTGGTACTAAGCTCGAATCATGAGATGCCGGCCACGAGTCCATAACCAATATTAGTAGGTTACCATGGCCTCTACAAATGCAAGGCAAGATCGGATGATTATGGAAATAAGCCTGATGCGCTTAACTGTATCATTTTACGTTATCCAACGTACGTAATTTCTTTTTAAATCAAAGAATATTGGCACATGAAAATGAGTCTCCATTTCACCTCTGTGTTTCAAAATAAATTTTGACGTCACATCTTGGAGTTAAAAATTGCATATTTTTCGAAGGTTTTAAGACTTTTAGGAGCCCAGCATAACACACGAAATTATATGCTTTAGTTATATGAATATGATACATCGGAACACTTTTCGATTAGAAAAAAACAATTTGATTTAAAAGTTCCGTTCCAAAAATTTAGGGAATGGCTGCCTAAAGAAGGCGCTATCAGTGCTAAAAAACGAGAAACAAGCATTTCCTAAATAAGTGCATTGCAAAAAATGTTATTTAATGGGATTTTTTTTATTTCGTGGTTTTCTTAACTGAATACCTTTCAGAACGAATATTATCAATTATTCTTTGAGAAAAAAATTATTTTAAAACAAGCCATTTTTTAGATTAAAACAACGGTTCAAATTTAGATTTTTCTTCAGTTATGAAGAAAAAGGTAAGGTTTGTTGATATATATATTTCACATTCCTATTTATTATAAACTTTAAACTAATCAATACAAAAATACATTCAATTGAATACATTCGCTTAGTATCTATGAATACAAAAGAAACGACTAAAAAAAGAAAAACTAACGGCCATGAAAAGCTGCATTTATATTTAAATGCTCGCCGAACAATCGAACTCTCAAAACAGAACGCAACTGGAACAAGTTGATTTGCCCTCAACAAATTGAAATGTGATCCTGGCATGAAAACATAGTCCACCCAAAAGGCGAGGACGGAGTGAAATTCCAAGGCTGAAGGCAACCAACCAGCTTCTGTGTTTGCTCATCCCCTCGACGTGTGGGCAGGTAAACCGGTCCCCGGTCAGGTGTGGCGCGCGTGGTGGGGGCAGGTCTTCGTGTGTGGGCCCCACCGACCTGTCAGCTTGGGGCCTGACCCTTCGTCTGACCCGAAAGTTCGGCACCTCTATGGGAATTATCGTAGAGAAGACCCCGGCGTGTAAACTGTTTGTTCTGACTTTTTGACTTTGATAGAGTGACGATGCCTGATTAACTGGACCCGGGGTGGTCCATTATTCTCGAATCTGTTCAGTCTCCCATGATGCCCCCTACTTGGGAATAATCTGTTCGCTATCAGCACCGAGGTGTTAAGGATTATGATGATGAATGAAGTTGGGGAAGATGGTGGACCTACTTTATCCCTAAGAAGACTACTATGATTCCGTGTATTATAAGATAACACGATATATATGGGTTTTTAGTTTTGTAGATGAATAGGTGTTAGGATTATGAAGTAGGGGAAAACGGTGGACCTACTTTTATCAAAAATGATCTTACGACATACATGTGATTCGTTATGTTATAATGTAACTTGAATGATTTACAGAAGAATCTAAACATTTACGTCTAATTTATGTATGTTATTAAAACATATTGAGAGCAAAAGAAAATAATTCATTTTAATCGTTAGAACTTTGGATAAAATGTATGTCACATAGTCCCAAAAATACACTTTTACAACATTGCATCGAGAATTCTTAGCAAGAATTTCTCCTTCACTTCTGAAAATATGCCCACTCAATATTTTCATTTAACGGATTATTTCACTTATGTCTGGCTATTTTGATTTCCAGTCTATGAATGGCTTAAAACCAAAATTTCACAAACTTCTTCCAAAATCAAAAACTTTTTCCAGATTTTATAGTACAGTTTGCAAAAGAAAACTCACACTTAATCTCGACTACTATATGCTCCTTTTTAAATTAAAATGTTATAGTTTTAAAAAGAGATAAAAAAAACATTGTCGATTTTTTTTTAGTTTATAAATAATTTACTAACATACCTGGTGCAGATATCTGAGTATTGTCAGACGTAAAAAGATAAATTCATACAATAAAGTTAATGAGCACGTAAGCAAGCATTTTTAATACTGTATTATTTGAATGAAAGAAATTGAGCAACGGGATTCATAAAACTGAACAAGTTTTTTTTAATGATTACGGCGACAGTGCCATCAAAATTTTTTATTATTATATTTAGAATTATGTTTTATATAAGTCAATATTGTGTAATAATTCCATGTAAAAAATTTCAAATTTATTGTAAAAAGTTTAAAAATTTTAAATTAAAAAAATACAAATTTTTTCCCGAAAATCTTATAATATACCAAATAGAACTGTATATGGGTTTTCCTTCTGCTGCTATTTAATTTTTAATTTATTTTTTTATAGTTAAAAAAAATTAGAAATGCATTTTTTTATATTTTGAAATTTTTTTAAAAAAATTATTGCACATGTTAAAGCTGATTCCATACACAGTTTTACAAAATTTATATTTCGAAACATTTATACCCCTTTTTTAATTTTTAAAAAAGACTGGGCTTTTTAAAAACAGTATATGAACAAAAATTCAACACGGAGAAAAATAGATTTAAAGTTTTCATTACCTGAATAGCAGGAATTAAAATTCATCGAATTCTATGAAACTTTTATGAAATATTAATTAATTACTTAAAAGTGTTATCATAAATAACTGCAAAAATTTATTACATTAAAATATTATAGGCGTTTGATGAATATGAAAGAAAATAAACAAAATAAATAAATAAATATTTCACAGAAATTCATCTTAACAATTAATAACAGAAATAAATACACACACACACACACAATTTAGAGCATAGTTTTACTTCTAACATAATTCACAACACATGCACTAAAAACACTTATGCATTATTTTCATTTCTTAAGACCTTAGCAATGTTAAAAATTGTACGTGAATGAAAATAAAATGCAATTATCCCTCCAATTTTAAAACTTTCAGTATCATAAATAGCAATTTGAGTGTAAGACATAACAAAATTGAAGAATCACATCCATGCTTTTGTTCAAATAAATGCTTTAAAACATTTCAATAAGGATTGTGTTAAAATTTCTTATATGGATATCTGAAAATAAGTATATTAAACTAAGAGAATTCTAACTGATATTTTTGAAAATTTAATATTCTATATTCAATCCTATTTATTAAAATTAGAGTTATTACCTGTGCCTTAGGAAGCTGTTTTGAAGTTTTGACTTCACTCACAATACTATCACAAAAATCCCATACAGCTTTTATATCTTGTCAAAATCAATTTGCTTTTCCATAAACAATAAACAATAAAAACACGAACTAGAATTTTTGTAAGAATTGATCAGATGGCTCTTGAAAGGATTTGTCATTTGCAAATGTAGGGAATTTTGATTCACCAATATAATTTTCCTTCGAATCTCAAACAATTAGTGCATACTTTTTTTAAGTTTTGACACTTTAAACTTGTTGTTGTCACTTTTGTTCGAGTGTTTTGACATATCTTTTGAATTTGTTCTTGCTTTAGCATGTGAACAACACCTGTTGGAAATTCTATTTTTCAGTAACAGTTTTCTTTTAAACCTTCTGTTCGTGGTTTTTTTTAAACATGATGCACTTAAAAGTTTTTTAAGAAAAATTTATATAAATAATGAAATATACCTTAAATGAAAAAAATACCTCAGGAAATGCCATTCAGTGTTTTTTATAGAGCAGAACACAAAAATATGTAATGAAACTTTCAAGAATGGAATTATTCATAACACACAATATATGATGAAATTAATCAAAACGAAGTGACGGATTTCATGTTATACTCTATAACAAAAAAAGGGGAAGGGGGGAAAATGACGCCCCAAGAACGAAGCTCCGATAGAGACAAAAAATGGTAGGTAGAAAGATTATGTACAGAATAGAAAATGATTAAAATTTTAGAAAAATTTAATGATTTATTTCAGAGTTACAAAGTAACGAACTCAATAAGGTGTTTTGACCCCCTCTAGCCTGGATGCAAGCTGCCACACGACGGGGCATAAAATGATAAAGCACCCAGATAGTCTAAGGTGGCATTTCTTGCCAAATTTGCTCCAATTGTAGGTCTAGGTCATCAACATTCCCTGGTAGATACAGTCGCCTTCCCATCATATCCCAGGCATGCTCGATTGGAGAGAGATCTGGCAATCTGGCTGGCCAAACAAATGTTTAATAAGCTGTATAGCAGTTCATAGCAACACGTGCCGCATGTGGTCTGACATTATCTTACTGAAAAACAATGCCAGGGTACTGAAAAATACCAGTATGGTTCTTCAAAAACGTAAGAAAAGAAAAGGTGGGAGTTAAGTATTAGGGCTATTATTTTTATAAAAGTAGAGCTAACTTTTATGTAATTAATTTTGCAGGAATAAATAATGTCTAATGAATGGTTTAAGTAATTTTTTCAACATAAGTAAACAAAATGCAGTATTCATTAAAACAAACTGCGAATGGTTTAAATTCATTTCAATAGTTGTATTGGAAGTAGTTGTATCCAATAGTAGCTGAAATTGGAAGTCATACATACATATCTTAAAAAAATGAATAAATTATAAATTTTGAAAATGTGTGATATTGGCAAAGAATAATGATAATTTGATAATTTTATTTTCTTTATGAATGAAATATTGATTTAAAATATCTTATATTGGTAAAGATATTGGCGATTTAACAATTTTCTTCATTTTTAATATAATGTTTCGGATAAAAAGAGTAGATGGTACATTTAAGTTAGTATTCTAAATAAATAGATATTAATATTTTATTTAATTAGTCTAACTAAATAATATCGTCAAATTAATTATTTTGTACCAATAAATCGATTAATGAACCCTGATGTCATATATTTAAACAGATCTCAAATTTAGAAAAAAAATATTAGAAATAGTTATAATAGTAATCATTATAGAAATAATTAATTAATAATGCTCCGCGTTTAGTTAAGGTTCTCGTGCATTTGGCGAAGTCAGCATAATTACTTTAACTCGTAATTACTCACATTTGAAAAAAAAATGCTATCGATTAACAAAATAAACATATCACTTTCAATTCACTAAAATATCTTAATAATAAATCAATGTTATTCGTCAGTATAATGCTGTGGGTAGTGGGGTCCAAAATGCAAGTCAATAGAAATGCCTAATACGAGTAAAAGAGTTCAGGAATTTGAAAATGATTCTGAGTGCCTGAAATCTTCCTGAAGACAAAGTGTCCAGGACCTCCCTTAAAGTTTATTATTTGAATAAAATTTGCATGAATTTTGGTGGTTTTTATACAATTTCCATTCTTTCAGAAATAAGGACAATTTGGTAATCGTATTACAATTTGAATCCTTAAACAAGAAGAAAAATCAGCTAAAAATATATGTGTATAGGTCTTATGAATATATTACTATATTTATTCTAAATGAAATAAGCATCTTCAGCATTTTGAGTATTGCTGTTAATGTTTTATTTTGAACAGTCACATAAATCTTATAGACAAATAAGATCATGCCATACGTAGATTCAAATTTGGCTCTTTTTTTTATGTTTCTACATTCAATTGTTTAATACATACAAGATGTAGGAAAAAACATATTTCTCTACATCTCAAATAAAATGACAAGCAACTAAATTTAACAATAAACTGGAAATCGTAGATTAATTACAGTTATTTTTACTAACGAAAAGAGAAAACTTTGAGCCTTTCGGTGTTTCTGTAAATAATTTAAAATCTATTGGGTCTCAATACTGAACTCTTGTTAGAGTTTGACTCCTCATTTGGTATCTTAAACTCCAACTATCTATACCAGGGATGGCGAACCAATGGCACGCGTGCCACTGATGGCACTCGACACAATATTTTGGGCACTCCACCTTTCAAAATAACAAAGTTCACTATGATGTATTACGATCAAATGCGAGTGATCAGTCGCGGGGATTTGATTCCAGACATATTTAACAATTTGAAAAAGCTGGCACATGCCATTTTAACCATATTTTTATCTACCTGTGCTTGTAAGTTATTATTTTCAGAGATGAATAACATTAAAGATTCCCTTTAGAAAACTTTTGGCAGATGACTCTAATCCAGCATACATTCTGCTAAAAGTAACATCTTACAATCCTAATATAAGTTATTTGTCATCTAATCTGCAACACAACAGAAATCACACTAATATTACTTAAACATTAACTACTATACAGTGCAAAATGTATTTTTTCATTGTAAATAAAGAGTTTTGAGCTGTAAGTATTTAGTTTTATTATTTTCCCAATAATCAAATTCAAAATTTTTGGTTACATGGCTACAGCGGACGTGGTTAGAGCGGACACATAACACTTCGTGGTCTGTGCGGACACATTTTTCCCCCATCTTAGAACAGATTCGATGATCGAATTACAAGAATAAATACTATGTCTAAAATCTAATCAAGCTGTCTAAAATCTTTAAGTTTTGTGTAACTAGGTTAGACTAAATCCAATGGTAGAGGATATTTATGCATTTATAATAAAGGTTAGTTAGTATAAAGGTTAGTTAGTATATATATATTACTTCTAGTATTTACTTTTACTTACTTTAATGAAACTAATTAATTTTATGGTGATTGCACCTGTTCTTATATTTATTTGACTCTAAAACAAAGTTTTCCACAAAATTCCTGAAATTCGTTCATACCCTTCATTATATTGTTACTTATTAAAGTTTAGATATTTCTTGAAAGTTTTATTTTTATTACATTTTGCAATGTTTAAAATGTATTCGCACTATAATAAAAATTTAATACAAACAATTAAATTTGATTGGCAAAAATGTATTTATATCCTTGCAATTCTGTTATCGAATCTGTTCTAAGATGGGGAAAATATGCGTCCGCTCTAACCACGATGGGTTTCAAAGTGGCCGCTCTAACCACGTCCGCTGTAGCCACGGAAACCAAAATTATTTGAAGCACGTCTATAACCTCATTCAACATTTCTTTAGAAATAATGGCACGTCGATCCATAAAGGTTCGTCACACACACTCCTGATCTATACCAAACAAATAGGCATAATTATCATGTAAGAGTTTTTATATTGAATTTATGGCACTCAAATCCTTTATTGGTAGAATTTCATAGTTGGCTATTTTATAGCTAAGAAATGGGCTTTAAGCCAGCGTTTCTCAAACTGTGGGGTGCGCCCCCCTAGGGGCGTGTGATAACTGTAGAAGCGGGCGCAAGCATATTGAAAGTTCGAAAAAAAAGATTATTTAAAAAAAAAGCTATTAATTTACTGAAAGTAAACAAACACAAAATACATTCTGACATAATAAAAAAACACGCCTTTACACTAATGTAATACACTTATAAATGAATAAGTACTGCACAATATCTATTTTATATTTATATAAATTAACAATACTAAAAAAAAGTTAATAACTACCAGTGATTTTATGGGATTGTCATATATGAAATTATGTACAAAAATTAACACTTATCTTGATAGTTTGTACCGTTTATAATAAATCCCTTAACTGCCGATTAAAAGTTACGCGAATCGCTCCCTAATGCCACCGTTTTCTACGTAAGCGTGCGGTTGTGATGTATTGGGAGGGGAGAGAAAAGGAATAAATAAGTAAATCCTTCGCAAACACACTCTGTGTGTGTGCGTGTGTGTGTGTCTCACTGTCCTTTTATTGCATTCCAAAGTTCTTTTATTGCTTTCGGAATAATTTTACAGATAGCAGTGCAGAGAAAACATCGTACTTCGAAAAGACGTATATATGCGTCAGAGGCAATTAAAGCTTTGACTGAATGAGACGTTTATATACGTCGGTGGCACTTAAGAGGTTAAAGTTCTATAGCAGCTTTAGCGTCGAAGTTATAGTATTATCGAATTCGATACATTGTTATTGTATGGAGGGTGGCGCGATGAAAATTATGGTTGAATATTGGGTCGCAAATATTGAAACTTTGAGAAGCACTGCTTTAAGCAAATCATTTATAAAAAATTACTGAACGATCGTTCAATTAGAATAACTAGACAATCATTTCTGATTATATTCTCTCTATTCGAAATAATATTTTTTTCTCCTTCAGAATAAAGTTGCACTCATAAGAAATAATAGAAAATATTCATCAATCCAACTAGAAGCTGTTTTACAAATAAATACAGTAGAACAGTTTATTAATTGGTCAAGAAGAACGAATGTCGTTTGATAATATTCAAACACAAACAACAACTGCACTTAAAATGTGTTTATCTATCTCTTAATGAGTATTTATACTAAATAATACTTAAGATTTTCAAAGGTGTTTTGAGTAAATCTCTTACCACAGAAAAAAAAAGAAAGAAATGGCAAGTTTCCCATCTCTTTGTGAACTGTTGACACTGTCGGAGGGTTGGCAGGTGGGCTGTCGAATCATTCATCCTTCTATCCGTCGGTTTTATTGCCAAGAATCCTCCCAATATCCTTTCGAAAACAATGACCAATGTCCTCCCCTTCAGTTTGTTCTGTTAAGCACTCCTTGATGATTGGCAAACCGGGCTCCCTCTTGAGGGCAAATACGGACTTCACCGCTTCATTGTTCCCGTGTTTCATCGACTGTAAAGAGCGATCTGCTCTGAATAAGGCCGCGTTTTGTTCCAGTAATGGATTCTGATTCAGATTAAAAGTTGAAAGTAGCCGAATTGGTTAACTTTCAATGTAAAATACTTTTATTGGCTTTGTTTAATGACCATTGAATTAGAGTTATATGAAAAGTTGTTGGCGATGGACCACTTAATTTTCCATTATCATGAAGTGATAAAGATAAGACCTGTTTGACAATTGTCTCCCACATACACACACACAGGTTGCTTATATGTGCATACGTTAAGGTACAAACAGTTTTTGATGTTCATTACTGAAATAATGAGAGTAAAAACAAAAATTAGTTTACATAAATGGTAAAATAGTAAAAGAATTTTTAAACAATTATGCTTGCCACTATTTTTAAAGAGTTTAAGTACTTTTATAACAATTGAAAGAAATTTTAAGTATCCTCTTTTTTTTAATTTTTGCGAGAAACTTTTATGCTTTTTGATCATTATTTGTTGGTACTAAATTTTTTTTTCTAATTGTATCCAGTAGATATGTTTATTATATGATGCGTTAAGATAGCAAGCATATCGATGGAAATAGTATTATCACAAGCTAATGCTGTTAGGCTTCTTAATGTGTTTCGTAATGTGAATTAAAGACTCAGCGATAAATTCAGATCCATAAATTCCAGCATCAGGAGAATATATATAGCATGTGGTCAAGGTCGGCCATGGCTTACAACGCCTAAGCAAGATCACTTTCTGGTTCTTCTGGTATTTAGGATGAAGAACATTACGGTTCCTCGGTTAATTTCAGATCATTGAGTTACAACCGGGAAGACAATATCTGCTGCTACGATACGCAGACGTTTTTAAGAATTCTGTGCAAAGCAACCTCTTCTGTGATTCTCTCTCAATCTACAGCCCAAAAGTAGCCATTTACGCTAAGAAAAAGAGCACATTACCTAGATCAGACAATAATGGGTTTATATTTCCTTCATAAAGGACTCTGGCTCACTTTTATTATTCACTTCGTTCTCTCATGTATAAAGAACAAAGTACTAGATGTTATCAATTTAAGATTATTGTAAGATACAATTATAGGGAAGATAGAATGATGTTTTAAGCCTGAATTTATCTGGATGATCACACTCTTCTGAATATAATTCATGGAGGAATTCCAGCTGTTATAAAATACCATGACGAGATCGTTACTCCATGTGTCACAATATATGCCAACTCAGCGTTTCTCAAACTATGGGGTGCACTCCCCTAGTGGGACGTGATAACTCTACAAGGGGGGGGGCCGCAAGCATATTGAAAAGTCATAAACAAATAATTATTTTTAAAAATTATTAGTTTACTGAAAGTAAACAAACAAAATACATTCTACATAATAAAAAAAATACACATTTACAATGATATAATAAACTTATAAATGTATCAGCACTGCACAAGTATTTCATAATTAATTTAACAATATTATTAGAGCAAATTTAATAATTACTATTGACCTCATGGGCGTGTCATATATAAAATTATGTGCAAAAATTAACACTTACCTAAAAATTTGTATGGTTTATAATTAATCCCTTAACTGCAGATAAAAAGTTATGCAATTTGCTCTCCAATGCCACCACTTTCCACGCAGACACGTGTATGTGAGGCATGGGGGAGGGGAGGATAAATAAGCAAATCCTTCGCAAACACTATCAAGGACCTCATATTGCACATTCCAAAGTCTTCGGAATAATTTTACGGATAGCAGTGCACAGAAAAGACTGTACCTCGGAAAGACGTATATATACGTCTGGGGCAATTAACGCTTTGTATGAGCGAGACGTCTATGTGCACCGGTGTCACTTAAGAGGTTAAAGTCGTATTGTAGCTTTAGAGTCAAAATATAGTATTATTGAATTCAATACATTGTTATTGTATGAGAAGGGTGCGTGATCAAAATTATGTTTTAATATTGGATAGCAAATATTTAAAGTTTGAGAAGCACTGTGCTAACTCAATTAGAGAAGAGTGAATTCATCTAAATGGAGAATAATGCCCTACCCCATCCAGTAAAATTGGTTGATGAATATCTTAAGTATCGAGGCTTGAAATGAATGGGATCGCCAAATACTTTGATCACCGAACTTTAATTAAATGGAGCATCTTTGGGATTATTCCTTCAGACATATTTCTGCCATAAGTCCTTCTCCAAAGAACCAATTCGAAAATATTATTCGGAGTCTCATATTATTAAACTTATAGCAATACTTAACTTATAGCAATAAACTTAAATGGGCAGGAGCCCTAATAAGATTGGATGACAACAAGCCACTAAAAAGATATTTTTAGACAAACTATTTGGTACTCGAAGAAAAAAAAGGATAACCAGAACATAAGGGGATTGACTTCATGGGAAAAGACTTGAAAACTATTAAGGTTACAAATTGGAAAATCTTAGTAAAAAACAGGATGTTTTAAAGTGGAATTACGAGGAAGGCCGTGGCCCATCTGGGGTTGTCGTATCAGGGAAAAAGTGAAGATTATTTTTAAAACTTGTAGTTTAGGCACTGATAGTTGTGTCTGAGCGCCGTAGAAGGTGTAAAGGTCTTCTGAGATTTACTCAGCGAATTTGAGTACTGTATCCTGTATTTCAAGGATTGTCTTTCGACAATAAATTACCATCACTCCTGAAGAACTGTCTTTGTCTTTGCGAATGATTGCATAAAATCCTCGAACCCCGATGTACGTAACAATATCTTAATCGGACTTTTTGTTTTTATTCACTTACCATTGAAATAAATATACAAAAGGCTACTGAAAATGGTTTGTAATTTTTTTTTCTATTAAGTGCTGAGAGATTGATTGTTTATTTACATCGCTCTTCAAAGGAACACGAGAGTTATTAGACCCAATGCCGATATAAGCTCATTTCGGGCCTTGATCTTCGGGTCCAGAAGATCTACCTTGGCACTGACGGATCAAAATTTATAACTAGAAAATCTGGTTAAGTCCAGCTTATCCGGGCCCCTAGGCGCCCGCCCCAAGTGCCCAATCGATAAATCGGCACTGATTAGACCTCTTAATTTTGAACTTCAATCAAAAGATGACGATTCTTGAGCTGAAACTTTGTTCTACTAACTTCCATACCCCATACCGAAGTGAGAACTTTGACACTCAGTGGATTCAGTGCACACCTCAACACGGCGGGCCTTAAGCAACACTAGGATCGAACCTATGACTCGACGAAATAACGCCGGCCATGAAGTTCGCGACCATAGTCACTCGTATACGTGAACACGTAAAAGTATTTATTGTAGTGTTTTCAACACACTTGATAGAAAAGGAAGAAGGAACGAAGGCATGCGTCCTATTGCTAGTTTCCCGTGGTATACGTGATCTCGAGTATTTCAATTAACTTGAAATTGTAAAATAGACTTTTATAAGAATATAATTATATTTGTAGAGTGCATCATCTGATAAATGCCTTCTTGTCTAAATTAAACGAAAGAAACGGATCCAACATTCGAGAAGCGAGGATCTAACAATGTATGAGGGAAGAGGGTGATGAACAGAACTTCTTGAAATTTTGTACGTTTCAAAACTTTATTTGCAGATTGTTCCAAATCAGGAAGTTAAACGGGTGAATTTGAAGGATTTTTTTTTTAATTTTTAGAAAAGTTATGTGATGTGAAGAATTTTTTAAATATTTTTATATTGTAAACGAGAGCGATGGACTTAAATAAAGTATTTAATTACAAATACTATGCAATGCATTAACAAATGAGAACGATTTCCATTTTTAACAAGTAGATAAATTAAGCTTTCTAATAAAAAATATCAAAAATTATTCAAAACTTAAAAACTGAAATAAAGACATTTTATAATAGCTACTAAATGAATAATGCAATGAAAACTGCAAATGTTTATACATGCAACAATGTCAGATTAATATTTTAATAAACATTTAAAAAAAATTTTAAGGCCTTAAGTCAAACTGCGTTATTTATTATTTTAATGTTTTTTCTTCTCATTTTTTTCCAAGAAACTGTTTCTATTCTAAAACTGTCAAAAATAATTTAAAGAATATGAAATTTATTTTCGACAGTTTGTTGAATTTTTTTTCTTGCGAATGTTTTTTATGAGTATTCTTCAAATGTTTCTTCACGTTGTCTTTCAAAATGCTTAGGGAAAAATTTTGATGCTAAAAACAAAATAAAAGCTCACAGAAAAATTTGCTTGAATAGATTTTTTCATGTTATTATTAATTAAATCATTCTGAAGAATGAATAGATATTTTTTGACAACATAAGTTTAAAGCTCATTTTAAGGTGAGAGATTGCATTAAGCGAAAACTTAGCTGTATATAAATGTGTGAATAAAATTGTTCATATTTTATTTGCAAAAGTTTATATCAGTTTATATAGAATACAATGAGGAATTTATGGCTGTGCTGAGCTAAATCTTATAAAATAAATTTCAAATGTTAAAAATGAAAATGAAAAAAAAAATACTTAATTAAAATTATTTCTGTCTTAAAATTCATATTCTACTCGTATCGCGGATATTCTCACTGACCCATCGTAAAAATTAGCAACAGTATCTTAATATTTGCAAGCAATTTGGAAATAATACAGAAAAATAATAAAAGTCTTAATAAAACATATAAAGAGCAAACCAATATTGGTTGCATAAGTTATTTTTTTAAAATTAAAATTGAATTATAAAATCATATATTAGATACTTAGATCATTCATTTAATACTCGAAATATTGAATTTAAAGACTTAAAATTGTAATAAATTTTACCAATTTAAAATGGGATAAATATCATGAAATACAAAGCTTTCCTCCTCCCCCGCATGCAGTTGATTATAGAAAAATGTAATCCCTTTGTGGTTAATTTATGAAGCCAAGCACATTTTAACAACAAATATGCTTGTATTTGTATATATATATATATATTATATATATATATATACAAAAATACAAAATTCTTTAATATACTTCTTTAAAGTACAGAAAAATTATATGGTATAAAGGTTTCTTCTCAAGCCATTCCGGTTCAACAAATCATTGATATAACTAACTAAGTGATTGAACAGTAACTCAATATGTAGTGCAATTTCTCGAAAGACTATACACGTTTAAATGCATTGAAGGGGAGATTAGCATGCAGTTTCAAAAAACAGGGGCAGTCGCAATGGATATTTGAACGACAAGGTCCACAATAAATTCAACTGAATGTTCGCACATATATTTCAGATTTACCTTTAAGAAATAATTATGGCTCGATATTTTTCACAATGTTGTACATTTGTCAATGATGCTATAATAAAAAAATATGTGCCGTCTTTAATATCATTTCTTGTGTTTATAACTCTACACACCACTTACACTTTAAAATACTTTATAAGAAAATCCCTGATTAAGTGTGAAGTCCAACACAAAGTAGTCTAATGAGTTACGCATCAGCGTATGGAATACATATGTGAGAATAGATTCGTTTCTCTAATTTTCATCTGCATATACAAATTTCTACATGCATTTACCAGCTTTAATCAGTAATTGCCATTATTAATCAGTTAAAAACTGCGTCTATACGAATTCTTATATTGAAAGTTCTTTCTACGAGGTTTTATTGGATTATGTTAATGTTTTATCTAGCAATACTATACAATAAAAATTAAGCTGCTAATGTAAGCTACATTTAGAATCAATTTAGTTTAAAATGAAGGGGGGGAAAACGTACTCTATGTTGCATTTCAAAATAGAGTCATTTATGGATTAATTTAATTAACTAATTTAAATTAAATTAACGACTCACTAGAAATAACATGAGAGATTTGATATCTGGACTTCATAATATTGAAATTAAGGTTAAATTAGGAAATGTGATGTCATCCTCTTCTACACGTTCATGCTTACTTTGATTTCCAAGAAATTTAACATACTTTAACCTCGCTACTCGACGTTTTTCGGAAATACGATACCCACTACGCACCAGAAAATGTCATCCAAAAGAGTTTATGTACCTAGATCAAAACTTATTATTTTTAAAAAAATCAGTAAAAACATGAGTTCTTTATCAGGATTGTTGGAAATTTCTCAATCTTTTATCAAATCTTTTATCAAAGAGTAAACTAAAATTTAATAATAGGGCTTTTAACAATTTGTATTACATTTATTTAACTTATTAATGTGAACTCTTTATGCTCATTTTCACTGTGAGTTTATTTATTGTAACTATTAATAATTTTATAAGTAATTTCTAAAAAATTATTGATTTGTTGATCATATTTGAAATAATTTATTTCTTTCTTATGGGCTGCGAATTGGTGTTTTATCATTGCAGACCTAGTATATTCCCGGAAGTTCGTATGTCTTTTCAGTGTGGCACCATGTACGCGGATACCGATCACCACAGGAAATTTTGACGCCCAGTTTCCTCCCTAGAGGGAGGCACCTGAGCGCTAATGAGGCGAACCTGTACTAGCATTTAATTTTGCCGAGAGCACCTAAGCCAAACAGATACTCTAGGGATCTTTTACATGTCGTATAATCATACGACATAGTAACTGTCGATTTACTTAATGAAAATCCATCGATTTGGGCAGGGGTCGAACCCACAATCTTAGGTGCAAAAGGCCAGTGACAAACTAACCACACCACCCAGGCAGCTTATTGCTATTAATATTACCGAAATTAGAAATTAAAAAAAAACTGTAAATGCAACAAAAATTGGTTTTAATAAGTTCAGACACTAAGTAATTAATATTAATTCATATTTTGCGTTAAATAATTTATATCCATTGTTTTAAATATTGCGAAAAAAATTCAAAAAATTGATAAATGTGATATATGTGAAATGTGTGTTTATTTATGTGTTTTTTTTATATTTGTCAATATTTTTGTTGGTGTATCTTTTTCTCTTCGCTCAATCAAACAAATTAATATCAAAAGCATTTAGTAATTTTAGGATTTATTTAATCTTATTTATGAATTAAATTATTTAAGGCTTAAACCTAAATCAATGGAAATCAGGAGCTTTAATCGAGCCACAAAAATAAAAACCATTAAATTATCATTTATGCCATACTTTTCTTTAATTATATTCACTTTTTTAAAATTTCTTTAGATACTTTTCGAGATGTGCTGTATTCAAGAAATACCTATTTCTCAACGGCTTATGGAACTAAATATATGATTTCCCAACAATTTTAAGCTCTGTTTGAGCACATAAGATATCATTATTTTCGTAATTTCAAATAAATTCTATGCAAGCAATAAAAACCTATCCATCAACATAAAAAAAAAGTTTCCACTGAAAAAATTTAATGATCTACTAATAAAAGAATTTACCATTGCAAAATGCGATAAAATACTTAATGGTTTTTCCATTACATCAAATGTAGAGAATGTTAATCAACAAATTCGTTTTCAAAGAAATAATAATTCTTTATTAATACGAAAAATAACAAAGAATGCGTTAAAATGGCAATAACTGTTAGATTAGGAGAATTAAAATTAAATACATTGAGAAAATGGAAAATCCTCAAAATATTGAAATTGGTTACATCATTTACCTTCATTTTGTGATATATGTATAAAGGAAATCTATATTAAAATAGTATATTAATAATTTTCGTAACTTCCTCAAATTGTTAAGTAAAAAGGGTAAGGAATTTCAAATTCTTCTTATTATTTTGTCAATATTTCTTCCAAATCTATTCCAGAACTATTTACATTGTGCTCCAAATAAAATGAGCATTTCGAAACGTACTGAATAAATTTATAAATCTCTGCTTATATTTCTCATATTCTGGTGTATATTTTTATCTTTAATTTATAGAATCTTCCTCGCTTACAAGGATAATTTAAGGTATCCAACTACGTTCGGAACCGTGATTTTGCAAAAGCGTACGAACGAATACTTTTTTTAATATTTAGTGTCCCTTAGATTAGAATATACATATAAAATTGTCTTAAGAATATTATTCCAATAAAAATTATTTAAATGCATTATTTTGGCACAAAAAAAAAATGAACTTAGAATTACCTATTTTCAAAACATTCTAATTTTATGAATAGTACGTGCACAATAATAAAATTTTGCTTATATATAGTTATGACTTCTAGAGAGAGTTTAAACTAAGAATTTTGAAAAAAATACATTATTTACAAAATTACTATCAATTAAAATAATTTTCGGTGTTTTTTTTTGTTTGTTTGTTAAAATGTCTTTTTTCAGATGTAATAAAATATGGATAAATCTGCTTCTAAGTTACATATTTCAATACTGCTAGTTCAGGCTCTGTACTGAAGTCTAAGCTATATATAGGTAAAATATTATTATTATAGAAGAATTATTATTATAGAAAACATTGCATTTAAATCATTTTTATGTAATATTAACCTTAAAACAATTTATACGTGTATTCTAATCTAAGAGACACTAAATATTTAAAAAATATATTCGTTTGTACGCTTTTATAAAATTAAGGTTCTAAATGTAGTCGAATACCTGGGTAGATTTTACGCATAGCATTATTAAGATAATTGTACTTTTTGCCCCACATATGTCTTATTTATTATAAATATATGGCTTCTATAAAAATGTGAATTGTTAAAGACTGGGTTTGCAGTCCCGGAATCTCGAAATCCCGGGTACTGGTGTTTTTTCCAATCCCGAAATCTCAAGATTAAAATAACTAATCCCGGGATTTTATTGTTGTCTAATATATATTTTTAAATTTTTTTCCTATCAAAATTTTTTAAGAATTTAATTTTTAGAAAATTTATATTTTATTTATGTAATATGAACGTAGAATTTTTTTGTGCAATTATAATAGCTATAAGCAAAAAATTATATGCAGCTCTCATTTCTCGTACGGGAGAACGTCGCACAGATGTAAGTGGCTCACTGCAATACTTACACAATAATATAAGCAACATCTCAAGGATAGATTTTGTCACTGTGTGTTCCTTCTTCAATAATAAGTACCATTAATTAATAGAGGACCTGCTTAAAATGCTCGAGACACTTCAAATCTCATCGCCTTACTAATAGCTCATGCAACTGTATCTTCTATTTCAAATAAAATAGCATTTGAAATTGATTCACATTCTGATTCAATAACTGGATCAATTTATACACAAAAACCATTAAGTGTAGCAGAAGAACTAGACAAAGTTATCAAAAAGGTATATGCACCAATACAGTATATTAGATTTGTGACACTGTCATTAAAAATTCAAAATGAAATGTCTCTTTTTTTTAAAATGGAGGGAGACGTGGTGACTACCTGAAAAGAACATACTCCTATTTAATGACGATAACACCTCCTAGTATAGAATCCGAACGAGCATTTTCTTCAGCAGTACAATTTGTAACAAAAATAAGAAGCCGTTTGAACGATGAAATGCTGGACGAGCTGTATTTTTTAAAAAAACTTATTTACAGAAACACAAGAAATAAAGAAATATTTTTTTTTAATTTCAAAATGTACTAACTTTATTTTTGTTTATGATGAATTAAGTTGTTTTTATTTGTTACACACACACAATAAAATTAATATTAAACCAATTTTTAATTATATTTACAGTTTTATTATGCAACTTCAACTATGCTAATGGATAAGTATTTTTAATAAATAGACCAATCCTAATCCAGGAATTGGGAATATTACTCGAGATTGCAAACCCTTTCAAAGACTTAATTGCATTACACAAAAACATCCTAAACGGCGTATTTTGATTACTATATATAACTATATTTTTTATACAAGCCTTCTTGGATAAAAAATCTGTTGTCTACGTGTTTCTTTTTACTTTTTTTATCTATTATAGTTCAACAGACAACAATATAAAACATCTGTCATAAGATCAACCAGACATACAACGAACAAAAGCGACAATCAAAGTTCTTCAAACTTATTTTTACACCTTTTTTTTTTTCAATTCAAGCATCCTCCGGAACATTACAACTTATAAATATTCCGGAAGTGCAAAATTATTTTAACTTGCAGTCTTCTGCACAGCACCTGTAAAGTTCAGCGTCCCATTGCAACTGTAGCACAATGACATAGTACAAATTTACTCCTAACCTAATGAACCGACCAACTGAAGGTCATATCCATATCCTGAGTTAAGTTAAAAATCAAGAATCGAAAGATATAACCACAAGAAAAATCCTCTCGTACACCTCCCATTATCGCTATGACTAGTCACAGTGGGGGACAGGTGTGGGAATATAGAATTTCTTGCGCGGTATTGTTATTGTTATTACCGAAAAGGAATACATAGAAATACATATGTACGATTTTTTTTCTTTCTCTCTCTCTCATTCAGGAAAATTCCGATTTTTTCCTTTTTATGAAGGTTTTTTTTTTCATCGTCGAGTCGAACTGTTGCGATTTTACACTCGCAAGAACCGATTGCATCGGAGACTTTCTTGTTGACAACTAAGTTTTGTTGAGGGAAAGTTACAAATTATAGAAGTTTTCAAGTGATTATTGGAATATTGGTATATGTGTGTGGCTTTTTTAAAATTATTCTTAAAATAAATTTAACAATATTCTCAGAGCTTAGTTGGAAAAAAACGCTTAATAATCTAATCACAACATTCTTTAGAAAGAAATAACGAATAAATGTCAGCTAACATTTAAGAGAGCATTTAAAGAACATTTAACAATTTCTTGAACATATTGGAGGAGAAAAAAAAGTTTGTAATTATTTCATTTGCAAAAACTTCTAAACTTTTAACAAATTGTATTAGTATT
>BMAO01026757.1:0-30713 GCA_019973975.1 Trichonephila clavata
TAATTCCAACCAAACTTTATATTCTTATGTAAAATTCGACGCTGATCACAAATACATGTAGCGCTTTTCGAAATTCCAATTTGATCAAAAGTTACTGCGATTATAATTTTTCACATTTTTTCCATAATTGGCTCGGGAGATGTCATGAATACCGAAAAATTTCCAACTCCGATTCCAATGAAACTATATATTTTTATGTAAAATTCAACTCTGATCACGAATTTATGTAGCGCTTTTCAAGATTCCAATTAGATCGAAAGTTATTGCAATTAAATTTTCGCACTTTTTCCATATTGGCTAGATGTCATGACTACCGAAACAATTTCCAATTCCTATTCCAAGCAATCTCAATATTCTTATGTAAAATTCAACGCTGATCACGAATACATGTATCGCTTTTCAAAATTCCAATTAGATCAAAAGTTATTGCAACTAAATTTTTCTCATTTTTTCCGTATTTGTCTCGGGAGAATGTCATGAATCGAAACAATTTGCAACTCTGATTCCAACAATCTCAATATTCTTATGTAAAATTCAACGCTGATGACGAATATATGTAGCGCTTTTCAAAATTCCAATTAGATCAAATGTTATTGCAATAACAAATTTTCATATTTTTCGGATATTTGGCTCGGGAGATGTCACGAATAATGAAAAAATTTCCAATCTCTGATTCCACCAAACTCAATATTATTGTGAAAAATTCGATGCTGATCACGAATACATGTAGCGCTTTTCAAATTCCAATTAGATCAAAAGTTATTGCAATATAATTTTCACATTTTTTCCATATTTGGCTCGGGAGATGTCACGAATAATGAAAAAATTTCCAATTCCTATTCGAAACAATCTCAGTAATCTTATGTAAAATTCAACGCTGATCACGAATACATGTAGCGATTTTCAAAATTCCAATTAGATCAAAAAAAAATTGTAAATAAATTTTACACATGTTTTTCCATATTTGGCTCGTTAGATGTCATGAATACCGGAACAATTTCCAATTCCTATTCCAACCAATCTCAATATTCTTATGTAAAATACAAAGCTGTTCACGATTACGTGTAGCGCTTTTTAAAATTCCTGTTAGATCAAATATTATTGCACTAAAAAATTTTCACATTTTTTTAAATATTTTGGCTCGGGAAATGTAATGAATACAGTAAACATTTCCATCTCTGATTCCAACCAAACTCAATATTCTTATGTAGAATTCGACGCTGATCCCGAATATATGTAGCGCTTTTCCAAATTCCAATTAGATCAAAAGTTATTGCAATTATAATTTTTCACATATATTTCATATTTGGCTCGGGAGATGTCATGCATGTCGAAAATATTTCCAACTCTAATTCCCACCAAACTTTATATTCTTATGTAAAATTCGACTCTGATCACAAATACATGTAGCACTTTTCAAAATTCCAATTAGATCAAAAGTTATTGGAATTATAATTTTTCACATTTTTTCCATATTTAACTCGGGAGATGTCAAGAATACCGAAAAATATCCAACTCCGATTCCAATCAAACTACACTGGTGTGCAAAAATTAAGGACGAAGTCGAAAAATTAGCATATCAGCTGAACGAAGAGGCAGAGTGGACAGAAAGACCAATCAGGAGATAAAGTGAGGTGATGTACGGTAGCACATGCGCAGTTATGCAGGTAGACGTAATGGGGGAGTGTCTGAGTAGTAAAGCATGTTGTCGGTGTAAGATTAGTATTTCTGGCAAAGAGATTGCACAGCGTATAGCAGTTAAAATCACACCGAGTTGCTGCCTCAGCCAGAAATGGCGAATAATCAATCTGTTAGACGCCATCTGGATGCTTTTACCCGAGGTCGAATGATTTGGAAGTTGGAGGAAGGTCGCAGTTTGACAAGTGTGGCTGCAGAGTTCGGAATTGCTCACAGCATCGTTTCAGGACTTTGGAGACAATTTCAAACTACAGGAACAGCTATCCGGGGTTTCAGTAGTGGTCGTCCAAGAGGAACCACACCCGCAGATGACCGGTATATTGCCTTACAGGCCAGAAGAAACAGGCGGCAGACAGCGGGAGAAATCGCTAGACACACGACACAGGCGACTGGACGACTAAAATCGCGTTTTACCGTGGCCAGAAGACTGCGCGGTGGTGGTCTGTTTGCACGACGCCCTGTACGGTGTGTACCTCTAACGCCTGTCTATCGGAGAAGGCGTTCTCTGTGGTGCCGGGAATACCGGAATTGGAGAGACAATGAATGGGGACGAGTACTCTTTACAGATGAGAGCAGATTCAGTCTGAGTAGCGATTCTCATCGCATACTCATCTGGAGAGAGCGGGGAAGCCGCAATCATCCTTCGAACTTCATTGAAAGGGACAGGTATGGAGGTGGCGGTGTTCTCGATTGGGGAGGCATCATGCTTGGTATTCGTACAGACCTTCACATCTTCGACGCAGGTTCAGTCAACGGGACCCGTTATTGTAACGAGATTCTTCTTCCATATGTGCGGCTTTTTAGAGGCGCTATGGGTCCGCAGTTCCTTTTCATGGACGACAATGCACAATGTCATCGTAAAGTAGCTGCCAAACAGCTCTTAGACAGTGGGGATATTGAACGTATGGATTGGCCGGAACGATCTCCGGATCTTAATCCCATCGAGCATGTATGGGATTTTCTAGGCAGACGCTTGGCAGCTCGTACCACCAGTAACGATTCCGGAGCTACGATTGGCGCTGCAAGACGAATGGGCAGCAATGCCTCAACAACTCATTGACACCCTCATTCTCCGCATGGGCAGACGCTGTGAAACCTGCCTAGTAGTCAGGGGAGATCATATCCCCTACTAAAGACCGGATATTTCTTGCTGGACACCCATCACAGGGATGTTTCGGCCTTCAGTCGCATTGCGCTCCAAGCTACTTTTTCAATAAAGCTTCTTTTTATCCCTCTGATTTCTCTTTTAGTAAGTGTTGCTTACATTACTCATGTCCTTACGTATTGGGGCTCTTACGTTATTAAATGTGTTGATTTGGAATGCTTTTGTACAAAGTTATATTGAAAAAACCGTCTCGTCCTTAATTTTTGCACACCAGTGTATATATTCTTATGTAAAATTCAAAGCTGATCACGAATACATGTAACGCTTTTCAAAATTCCAATTGGATCAAATGTTATTGCAATAAAAAATATTCACATTTTTCGGATATTTGGCTCGGGACATGTCATGAATACCGAAAAACATTTCCATCTCTGATTCCAAACAAACTCAATATTCTTATGTGTAAAATTCGCCGATGATCACGAACACTTGTAGCGCTTTTGAAAATTCGAATTAGATGAAATGTTAATGCAATTAAAAATTTTCACATTTTTTCCATATTTGGCTCTAGAGATGTCATGCATACCGAAAAAATTTCCAACTCTTATTCCAACCAAACTCAATATTCTTATGTAAAATTCAACTCTGATCACGAATTTATGTAGAGCCTTTCAAGATTCCAATTAGATCGAAAATTATTGCAATTAAAATTTTTGGCATGTTTTTCCATATTTGGCGCGTTAGATGTCATGAATACCGAAACAATTTCCAATTCCTTTTCCAAGCAATCTCAATATTCTTATGTAAAATTCAACGCTGATCACGAATACATGTAAAGCTTTTCAAAATTCCAATTCGATCAAAAGTTATTGCAAATAAATGTTTCACATTTTTTCCGTATTTGGCTCGGGAGATGTCATGCATATCGAAAAAATTTCCAACTCTGATCCCAACCAACCTCAATATTCTTATGTAAAATTCGACGCTGATTACGAATATATGTAGCTCTTTTCAAAATTCTAATTAGATCAAAAGTTATTGCAATTATAATTTTTCACATTTATTTCATATTTGGCTCGGGAGATGTTATGCATGTCGAAAAAATTTCGAACTCTGATTCCAACCAATCTCAATATTCTTATGTAAAATCAGACGCTAATCACGAATACATATAGCGCTTTTCAAAATTGTAATCAGATCAAAATGTATTGCAATTATGATTTTCCACATTTTTTCCATATTTGGCACGTTAGATGTCATGAGTACCGAAAAATTTTCCAATTCCTATTCCAACCAATCTTAATATTCTAATATAAAATCAGACGCTGATCACGATTATATGTAGCGCTTTTCAAAATTCCAAATAAATCAAAAGTTTTTGCAATTAAAATTTTTCACATTTTTTCCATATTTGCCTCTGGGTATGTCATGAATATGGAAAAATTTCCAACTCTGATTCCAACCAAACTCAATATTCTTATGTAAAATTCGACGCTGTTCACGAATATATGTAGCATTTTCAAAATTCCAATTAGATCAAATGTTATTGCAATAAGAAATTTTCATATTTTTCGGATATTTGGCTCGGGAGATGTCATGAATACCGAAAACATTTTCAACTCCGATTCCAACCAAACTATATATTCTTATGTAAAATTCAAAGCTGTTCACGAATACATGTAGCACTTTTTAAAATTCCAATTATTCAAATGTTATTGCACTAAAAAATTTTCACATTTTTCGTCAATTTGGCTCGGGAAATGTCATGAATACCGAAAACATTTCCATCTCTGATTCCAACCAAACTAAATATTCTTATGTAAAATCAGACGCTGATCACGATTATATGTAGCGCTTTTCAAAATTCCAATTAGATCAAAAGTTATTGCAATTGAAATTTTTCACATTTTTTCATATTTGGCTCGGGAGATGTCATGAATACGAAAAAATTTCCAACTCTATTCCAACCAAACTCAATATTCTTATGTAAAATTCGACGCTGATCACGAATTCATGTAGCGCTTTTCAAAATTCCAATTAGATCAAAAGTTATGCAATTATAATTTTTCACATTTTTTCATATTTGGTCGAGATATTATGCATACCGAAAAAATTTCCAATTCTTATTCCAACCAAATCCAATATTCTTATGTAAAATCAGACGCTGATCACGAATACATGTAGCGCTTTTCAAAATTCCAATTAGATCAAAAGTTATTGCAATTATAATTTTTCACATTTTTTACATATTTGGCTCGGGATATGTCATGAATACCGAAAAATTTCAACTCTATTCCAACCAAACTCAATATTCTTATGTAAAATTCGACATTGATCACGAATATATGTAGCGCTTTTCAAAATTCCAATTAGATCAAAAGTTATTGCAATTATAATTTTTCACATTTTTTCATATTTGGCTCGGGAGATGTCATGAATACGAAAAAATTTCCAACTCTATTCCAACCAAACTCAATATTCTTATGTAAAATCCGACGCTGATCACGAATTCATGTAGCGCTTTTCAAAATTCCAATTAGATCAAAAGTTATTGCAATTATAATTTTTCACATTTTTTCATATTTGTGGAGATGTCATGAATACCGAAAAAGTTTCCAATTCTTATTCCAACCAAACTCAATATTCTTATGTAAAATCAGACGCTGATCACGAATTATATGTAGCGCTTTTCAAAATTCCAATTAGATCAAAAGTTTTTGCAATTATAATTTTTCACATTTTTTCCATATTTGGATCGGGATATGTCATGAATACGGAAAAATTTCCAACTCTGATTCCAACCAAACTCAATATTCTTATGTAAAATTCGACATTGATCACGAATACATGTAGCGCTTTTCAAAATTCCAATTAGATCGAAAGTTATTGCAATTATAATTTTTCACATTTTTTCCATATTTGGGAGATGTCATGCATACCGAAAAAATTTCCAATTACTTTTATAACCAAACTCAATATTCTTATGTAAAATCCGACGCTGATCACGAATACATGTAGCGCTTTTCAAAATTCCAATTAGATCAAAAGTTATTGCAATATAAATTTTTCACATGTTTTTCCATATTTGGCTCGTAGATGTCATGAATACCGAAACAATTTCCAATTCCTATTCCAACCAAACTCAATATTCTTATGTAAAATTCAAAGCTGTTCACGATTACGTGTAGCGCTTTTTCAAAATTCCAGTTAGATCAAAAGTTATAGCAATAAAAAATTTCACATTTTTTGGTTATTTGGCTCGGGAAATGTCATGAATACAGTAAACATTTCCAATCTCTGATTCCAACGAAACTAAATATTCTTATGTAAAATTCGACGCTGATGCGGAATATATGTAGCGCTTTTCAAAATTCCAATTAGATCAAAAGTTATTGCAATTACAATTTTTCACATTTATCTCATATTTGGCTCGGGAGATGTCATTCATGAATCGAAAAAATTTCCAACTGTATTCCAACCAAATTCAATATTCTTATGTAAAATTCGACGCTGATCACAAATACATGTAGCGCTTTTCAAAATTACAATTAGATCAAAAGTTTTTGCATTCATGATTTTTCACATTTTTTCCATATTTGGCTCGTAAGATGTCATGAATACCGAAAAAATTTCCAACTCCTATTCAATCAAACTCATATATTCTTATGTAAAATTCAACTCTGATCACGAATACATGTAGCGCTTTTCAAGATTCCAATTAGATCGAAAGTTATTGCAATTAAAAATTTTCACATTTTTTCCATATTTGGCACTTTAGATGTCATGACTACCGAAACAATTTCCAATTCCTATTCCAAGCAATCTCAATATTCTTATGTAAAATTCAACGCTGATCACGAATACATGTAGCGCTTTTCAAAATTCCAATTAGATCAAAAGTTATTGCAATTATAATTTTTCACATTTTTTCCATATTTGTCTCGGAGAGATCATGAATACCGAAAAAATGTTCAACACTGATTCCAACCAAACTCAATATTATTATGTAAAATTCGACGCTGATCACGAATTATGTAGCGCTTTTCAAATTCCTATTAGATCAAAAGTTATTGCAATTAAAATTTTTCGCATGTTTTTCCATATTTGTCGCGTAGATGTCATGAATACCGAAAAAATTTCTCACTTTGATTCCAACCAAACTCAATATTCTTATGTAAAATTCGACGCTGATCACGAATATATGTAGCGCTTTTCAAAATTCCAATTAGATCAAAAGTTATTGCAATTATAATTTTTCACATTTTTTCATATTTGTCTCGGGAGATGTCATGCATATCGAAAAAATTTCCAACTCTATTCCAACCAAACTTATATTCTTATGTAAAATTCGACGCTGATCACGAATTCATGTAGCGCTTTTCAAAATTCCAATTAGATCAAAAGTTAATGCAATTATAATTTTTCACATTTTTTCATATTTGTGAGATGTCATGAATACCGAAAACATTTCCATCTCTGATTCCAACCAAACTAAATATTCTTATGTAAAATCAGACGCTGATCACGATTATATGTAGCGCTTTTCAAAAAAAATTCCAATTACATCAAAAGTTTTTGCAATTATAATTTTTCACATTTTTTCCATATTTGGCTTGGGATATGTCATGAATACGGAAAGATTTCCAACTCTAATTCCAACCAAACTCAATATTCTTATGTAAAATTTGACATTGATCCCGAATATATGTAGCGCTTTTCAAAATTCCAATTAGATCAAAAGATATTGCAATTATAATTTTTCACATTTTTTCCATATTTGTGAGATGTCATGCATACCGAAAAAAATTCCAATTACTTTTATAACCAATCTCAATATTCGTATGTAAAATCCGACGCTGATCACGAATACATGTAGCGCTTTCCAGAATTCTAATTCGGTCAAAAGTTATTGCGATTATAATTTTTCACATTTTTTCCATATTTGGTTCGGAGATGTCATGAATACCGAAAAATTTCCAATTCCTATTCCAACCAAATCTCAATATTCTTATGTAAAATTCAAAGCTGTTCCGATTACGTGTAGCGCTTTTTAAAATTCCAGTTAGATAAAATGTTATAGCAATAAAAATTTTTCACATTTTTTGGATATTTGGCTCGGGAAATGTCATGAATACAGTAAACATTTCCATCTCTGATTCCAACGAAAATAAATATTCGTATGTAAAATCCGACGCTGATCACGAATACATGTAGCGCTTTCCAGAATTCTAATTCGGTCAAAAGTTATTGCGATTATAATTTTTCACATTTTTTCCATATTTGGCTCGGAAGATGTCATGAATATCGAAAAATTTCAAACTCCGATTACAATCAAACTATATATTTTTAAGTAAAATTCAACTCTGATCACGAATTTATGTAGCGCTTTTCAAGATTCCAATTAGATCGAAAGTTATTGCAATTAAATTGTTCGCATGTTTTTCCATATTTGGCACGTTAGATGTCATGAATAATGAAACAATTTCAAATTCCTATTCCAAGCAATCTCAATATTCTTATGTAAAATTCAACGCTGATCACGTATACATGTAGTGCTTTTGAAAATTCCAATTAGATCAAAAGTTATTGCAAATAAATTTTTCTCATTTTTTCCGTATTTGTCTCGGGAGAAGACATGCATATCGAAAAAATGTTCAACTCTGATTCCAACCAAACTCAATATTCTTATGTAAAATTCGACGCTGATCACGAATATATGTAGCGCTTTTCAAAATTCCAATTAGATCAAATGTTATTGCAATAACAAATTTTCATATTTTTCGGATATTTGGCTCGGGAAATGTTATGAATACCGAAAACATTTCCATCTCTGATTCCCACCAAATTCAATATTATTATGTAAAATTCGATGCTGATCACAAATATATGTAGCGCTCTTCAAAATTCCAATTAGATCAAAAGTTATTACAATTATAATTTTTCACATTTATTTCATATTTGGCTCGGGAGATGTCATGCATACCGAAAAAACTTCCAACTCCGATTCCATCCAAACTCAATATTCTAATGTAAAATTCGACGCTGATCACGAATACATGTAGCGCTTTTCAAAATTCCAATTCAATCAAATGTTATTGCAGTAAAAAAATTTCACATTTGTCGGATATTTGGCTCGGGAGATGTCATGAATACCGAAAAAATTTCCAACTCTGATTCCAACTAAACTCAATATTGTTATGTAAAATCAGACACAGATCACGAATACATGTAGCGATTTTCAAAATTTCAATTAGATCAAAAGTTTTTGCAAATAAATTTTACACATGTTTTTCCATGGCACGTTAGATATCATGAATGCCGAAACAATTTCCAATTCCTATTCGAACCAATCTGAATATTCTGATGTAAAATACAAAGCTGTTAACGATTACATGTAGCGCTTTTCAAAATTCCAATTAGATCAAAAGTTATTGCAATAAAAAAATTTCATATTTTTCGGATATTTGGCTCGGGAGATGTCATGAATACCGAAAACATTTCCAACTCCGATTCCAACCAAACTATATATTCGTATGTAAAATTCAAAGCTATTCACGAATACATGTAGCGCTTTTTAAATTACAATTACATCAAATGTTATTGCAGTAAAAATTTTTCACATTTTTCGGATATTTGGCACAGGAAATGTCATGAATACCGGAAACATTTCCATCTCTGATTCAAAAAAAACTCAATATTCTTGTGTAAAATTCGACGCTGATCACGAATATATGTAGCGCTTTTCAAAATTGCATTTAGATCAAAAGTTATAGCAATTATAATTTTTCACACTTTTTCCATATTTGTCTGGAGAGATGTCATGCATATCGAAAAAATTTCCTACTCTCATTTCAACCAAACTTTATATTCTTATGTAAAATTCGACGCTGATCACAAATGCATGTATCACTTTTCAAAATTCCAATTAGATCAAAAGTTATTGCAAGTAAAAGTTTTCGCATGTTTTTCCATATTTGGCTCGATAGATGTCATGAATAGCGAAAAAATTTCCAACTCCTAATCCAATCAAACTACACTGGTGTGCAAAAATTAAGGACGAAGTCGAAAAATTAGCATATCAGCTGAACGAAGAGGCAGAGTGGACAGAAAGACCAATCAGGAGATAAAGTGCGGTGATGTACGGTAGCACATGCGCAGTTATGCAGGTAGACGTAATGGGGGAGAGTCTGAGTAGTAAAGCATGTTGTCGGTGTAAGATTAGTATTTCTGGCAAAGAGATTGCACACCGTATAGCAGTTAAAATCACACCGAGTTGCTGCCTCAGCCAGAAATGGCGAATAATCAATCTGTTAGACGCCATCTGGATGCTTTTACTCGAGGTCGAATGATTTGGAATTTGGTGGAAGGTCGCAGTGTGACAAGTGTGGCTGCAGAGTTCGGAATTGCTCACAGCATCGTTTCACGACTTTGGAGACAATTTCAAACTACAGGAACAGCTATCCGGGGGTTCAGTAGTGGTCTTCCAAGAGGAACCACACCCGCAGATGACCGGTATATTGCCTTACAGGCCAGAAGAAACAGGCGGCAGACAGTGGGAGAAATCGCTAGACACACGACACAGGCGACTGGACGACCGATATCGCGTTTTACCATGGCCAGAAGACTGCGCGGTGGTGGTCTGTTTGCACGACGCCTTGTACGGTGTGTACCTCTAACGCCTGCCCATCGGAGAAGGCGTTCTCTGTGGTGCCGGTAATACCGGAATTGGAGAGACAATGAATGGGGACGAGTACTCTTTACAGATGAGAGCAGATTCAGTCTGAGTAGCGATTCTCATCGCATACTCATCTGGAGAGAGCGGGGAAGCCGCAATCATCTCTTGAACATCATTGAAAGGGACAGGTATGGAGGTGGCGGTGTTCTCGATTGGGGAGGCATCATGCTTTGTAGTCGTACAGACATTCACATCTTCGACGCTGGTTCAGTCAACGGGACCCGTTATTGTAACGAGATTCTTCTTCCATATGTGCTTCTTTTTAGAGGCGCTATGGGTCCGCAGTTCCTTTTCATGGACGACAATGCACCATGTCATCGCACAGTAGCTGCCGAACAGCTCTTAGAGAGTGAGGATATTGAACGTATGGATTGGCCGGCACGATCTCCGGATCTCAATCCCATCGAGCATGTATGGGATTTTCTAGGCAGACGCTTGGCAGCTCGTACCACCAGTAACGATTCCGGAGCTACGATTGGCGCTGCAAGACGAATGGGCAGCAATGCCTCAACAACTCATTCACACCCTCATTCTCAGCATGGGCAGACGCTGTGAAACCTGCCTAGTAGTCAGAGGAGATCATATCCCCTACTAAAGACCGGATATTTCTTGCTGGACACCCATCACAGGGATGTTTCGGCCTTCAGTCGCATTGCGCTCCAAGCTACTTTTTCAATAAAGCTTCTTTTTATCCCTCTGATTTCACTTTTAGTAAGTGTTGCTTACATTACTCATGTCCTTACGTATTGGGGCTCTTACGTTATTAAATGTGTTGATTTGGAATGCTTTTGTACAAAGTTATATTGAAAAAACCGTCTCGTCCTTAATTTTTGCACACCAGTGTATATATTCTTATGTAAAATTCAAAGCTGATCACGAATACATGTAGCGCTTTTCAAAATTCCAATTGGATCAAATGTTATTGCAATAAAAAATATTCACATTTTTCGGATATTTGGCTCGGGACATGTCATGAATACCGAAAAACATTTCCATCTCTGATTCCAAACAGACTCAATATTCTTATGTAAAATTCGACGATGATCACGAACACATGTAGCGCTTTTGAAAATTCGAATTAGAAGAAATGTTAATGCAATTAAAAAATTTCACATTTTTTCCATATTTGGCTCTAGAGATGTCATGCATACCGAAAAAATTTCTAACTCTCATTCCAACCAAACTCAATATTCTTATGTAAAATTCAACTCTGATCACGAATTTATGTAGAGCTTTTCAAGATTCCAATTAAATCGAAAATTATTGCAATTAAAATTTTTCGCATGTTTTTCCATATTTGGCGCGTTAGATGTCATGAATACTGAAACAATTTCCAATTCCTTTTCCAAGCAATCTCAATATTCTTATGTAAAATTCGACGCTGATCACGAATATATGTAGCTCTTTTCAAGATTCTAATTAGATCAAAAGTTATTGCAATTATAATTTTTCACATTTATTTCATATTTGGCTCGGGAGATGTCATGCATGTCGAAAAAATTTCCAACTCTGATTTCAACCAACCTCAATATTCTTATGTAAAATCAGACGCTAATCACGAATACATATAGTGCTTTTCAAAATTGCAATCAGATCAAAATGTATTGCAATTATAATTTTCCACATTTTTTCCATTTTTGGCACGTTAGATGTCATGAGTACCGAAAAATTTTCCAATTCCTATTACAACCAATCTTAATATTCTTATATAAAATCAGACGCTGATCACGATTATATATAGCGCTTTTCAAAATTCCAAATAAATCAAAAGTTTTTGCAATTAAAATTTTTCACATATTTTCCATATTTGCCTCGGGATATGTCATGAATATGGAAAAATTTCCAACTCTGATTCCAACCAAACTCAATATTCTTATGTAACATTCGACGCTGATCACGAATATATGTAGCTCTTTTCAAAATTCCAATTAGATCAAATGTTATTGCAATAAGAAATTTTCATATTTTTCGGATATTTGGCTCTTGAGATGTCATGAATACCGAAAACATTTTCAACTCCGATTCCAACCAAACTATATATTCTTATGGAAAATTCAAAGCTGTTCACGAATACATGTAGCAATTTTTAAAATTCCAATTATTTCAAATGTTATTGCACTAAAAATTTTTCACATTTTTCGTCAATTTGGCTCGGGAAATGTCATGAATACTGAAAACATTTCCATCTCTGATTCCAACCAAACTTTATATTCTTATGTAAAATTCGACGCTGATCACGAATTCATGTAGCGCTTTTCAAAATTCCAATTAGATCAAAAATTAATGCAATTATAATTTTTCACATTTTTTAAATATTTGTCTCGGGAGATGTCATGCATACCGAAAAAATTTCCAACTCACATTATTACCAAACTCCATAATCTTATGTAAAATCCGACGCTGATCACGAATATATGTAGCGCTTTCCAAAATTCCAGTTAGATCAAAAGCTATTGTAATTATATTTTTTCTCTTTTTTTCCATATTTGCCTCGTTAGATGTCATGAATATTGAAAATATTTTCAACTCTTATTCCAAACAATCTCAATATTCTTATGTAAAATTCAACGCTGATCTCGAATTCATGTAGCGCTTTTCAAAATTCCAATTAGATAGAAAGTCATTGCAATTTAAATTTTTCGCATGTTTTTCCATATTTGGCTCGTTAGATGTCATGAATAAGAAAAGATTTTCCAATTCCTATTATAACCAATCTCAATAATTGTATGTAAAATTCAACGCTGATCACGAATACATGTAAAGCTTTTCAAAATTCCAATTAGATCGAAAGTTATTGCAAATAAATTTTACGCATATTTTTCCATATTTGGCTCTTTAGATGTCATGAATACCCAAACAATTTCCAATTCCTATTCCAACCAATCTCAATATTCTTATGTAAAATACAAAGCTGTTCACGATTACGTATAGCGCTTTTTAAAATTCCATTTAGATAAAATGTTATAGCACTAAAAAATTTTCACATTTTTTGGATATTTGGTTCGGGAAATGTCATGAACACAGAAAACATTTCCATCTCTGATTCCAACGAAACTCAATATTCTTATGTAAATTTCGACGCTGATCCCGAATATATGTAGCGCTTTTCAAAATTCCAATTAGATCTATAGTTATTGGAATTATAATTTTTCACATTTATCTCATATTCGCTCTGGGAGATGTCATTCATGTCGAAAATATTTCCAACTCTAATTCCAACCAAACTTTATATTCTTATGTAAAATTCGACGCTGATCCCAAATACATGTAGCGCTTTTCAAAATTCCAATTCGATCAAAAGTTATTGCGATTATAATTTTTCACATTTTTTCCATATTTGGCTCTGGAGATGTCATGAATACCGAAAAATTTCCAACTCTGATTCCAATCAAATTATATATTTTTATGTAAAATTCAAAGCTGATCACGAATACATGTAGCGCTTTTCAAAATTCCAATTGGATCAAATGTTATTGCAATAAAAAAATTCACATTTGTCGGATATTTGGCACGGGAGATGTCATGAATACCGAAACATTTTCCAACTCTGATTCCAACCAAACTCAATATTCTTATGTAAATTTCGACGCTGATCCCGAATATATGTAGCGCTTTTCAAAATTCCAATTAGATCTATAGTTATTGGAATTATAATTTTTCACATTTTTTACGTATTTGGCTCGGGAGATGTCATTCATATCGAAAATATTTCCAACTCTAATTCCAACCATACTTTACATTCTTATGTAAAATTCGACGCTGATCACAAATACTTGTAGCGCTTTTCAAAATTCTAGTTAGATCAAAAGTTATTGCAATTATAATTTTCCCCTTTTTTTCCATATTTGGCTCTGGATATGTCATGAATACCGAAACATTTCCAACTCCGATTCCAATCAAACTATATATTTTTATGTAAAATTCAAAGCTGATCACGAATACATGTAGCGCTTTTCAAAATTCCAATTGGATCAAATGTTATTGCAATAAAAAATTCACATTTGTCGGATATTTGGCTCGGGAGATGTCATGAATACCGAAAAAATTTCCAACACTGATTACATCCAAACTAAATTTTCTTATGTAAAATTCAAAGCTGATCACGAATATATGTAGGGCTTTTTAAAATTCCAATTGGATCAAATGTTACTGCAATGAAAAATATTCACATTTTTCGGATATTTTTCTCGGGAGATGTCATGAATACCGAAAAATATTTCCGTCTCTGATTCCAAACAAACTCAATATTCTTATGTAAAATTCGACGCTGATCACGAACACATGTAGCGCTTTTCAAAATTCGAATTAGATAAAATGTTAATGCAATTAAAAATTTTCACATTTTTACCATATTTGGCTCTAGAGATGTCATGCCATACCGAAACAATTTCCAACTCTTATACCAACCAAACTTTATATTGTTATGTAAAATTCGACGCTGATCACAAATGCATGTAGCGCTCTTCAAAATTCCAATTAGATCAAAAGTTATTGCAAAGTAAAATTTTTCGCATTTTTTCCATATTTGCCTCGATAGATGTCATGAATAGCGAAAAAATTTCCAACTCCTATTCGAACCAATCTCAATATTCTTTTGTAAAATTCAATGCTGATCAAGAATTTATGTAGCGAATTTCAAATTTCCAATTAGATCAAAAGTTATTGCAAATAAATTTTTCACATTTTTTCCATATTTGGCTCGTGAGATATCATGAATATCGAAACAATTTCCATCTCCGATTCCAACGAAACTCAATATCCCTATGTAAAATTCGACGCTGATCAGAAATACATGTATCGCTTTTCAAAATTCCAATTAGATCAAAAGTTATTGCAATTAAAAATTTTCACATGTTTTTCCATATTTGGCTCGTTACATGTCCTGAATACTGAAAAAATTTCCAACTCTTATTCCAAACAAACTCAATATTCTTATGTAAAATTCAACTCTGACCACGAATACATGTAGCGCTTTTTAAATATCCAATTAGATCTAATGTTATTGCAATAAGAAATTTTCACATTTTTTCCATATTTATCTCGGGAGATGTCATGCATACCGAAAAAATTTCTAACTCCGATTAAAACCAAACTCAATATTCTTATGTAAATTTCAAAGCTGATCACGAATACATGTAGCTCTTTTCAAAATTCCAATTAGATCAAATGTTACTGCAATAAAAAATTGCACATTTTTCGGATATTTGGCTAGGGAGATGTCATGAATACCGAAAAAATTTCCAACTTCGATTCCAACCAAACTCAATATTCTTATGTAAAATCCGACGCTGATCTCGAATACATGTAGCGCTTTTCAAAATTCCAATTAGATACAAAGTTATTGCAAATAAATTTTTCACATTTTCGCCATATTTGTCTCGGGAGTTTAGGCCTCCTTTGACGCACTTACTAAAAAAAGAGGTAACTCTCTTTCCAGACAATGATATTTAAAACGTTCGTAGCGCATGTCGCGTCATGAATGCGCTCGTCGTGGAATTACGTTACGCCGCCTTTGAACTGGTATTTAAAAGGCTGCATCTTGCTGCTACCGGTAGTTAAATTATACACTGTCACTTTTGGTGTCTTCCTTGTTGTCAAGAGGGCATTTGACAAGATGTGTCATGATGGCCTCACTAACAAATTAATTAAACTTCAGTTCCCTGACTATTTAATTAAAATCATTCGTGACTTTTTGCACAATAGAACCGTTAGGGTTCGTGTAAACAACTCATACTCCTCACACGGGAATTGCGTTTCAGGCGTCCCTCATGGTTCTGTACTTTCTCCATATTTATACAACATCTACACGCACGACTTTCCACAGCACTCCACTGTCAGTACCTGCCTGTTTGCGGACGACTCCGCTGTGTTATCACAGGGCGTCCAACTCAAATACACACTCAAAGCTGTTCAAAACTTCTTAGAAAAACTAGAACTTTGGTTAACTGACTGGAGAATTGCAATTAATGTAGACAAGACGCAAGCCATTTTTTTTAGGAAATGGGGAGTCATTGACCCACCTTTCCACCTGATGCTATTTGATGACAACATACAGTGGGTCTCGGTAGTAAAGTACTTGGGCTTACACTTAGATAGCCGTTTAACTTACAAGAAACACATTGGCTATCTAGCAGAAAAGTTCTGGAATAGAATTCATTTGGTCTCCTCTCTCATTGGGAGGGGGTCACCACTATCTCTAGAAAATAAAGTAATCTTATACAAGCGAATTTTGTGCCCAGTAATAACTTTTGCTTACCCCATCTGGGGGGCTGCAGCCACCACTCACTTGAAGAAAATTCAAGTAGTACAAAATAAACTGCTTCGCATCATAACGAACGCACCTTGGTACGTTCGAAATGATGATACACAACGATCTACACATGGAGCCGATATCTAATTAGATCACTTAGCTATCTAGAAATTTTTTTCTTTCCATCGAAACACACGACAACCCCATCATCAGGGCACAAACACTTTTCACGTATCCTCACCCTAAAATTAATTATGAATACTCTAGCACGAAGTGGAGAAATCCGCTCCACCCACCCTAACACAACAATCAACTCATTCATACACCTGTAAACAACACACACTAGCTTTCCACTGCATCCTGACAGGAGGTGAGAGGCAGCGGTCAGTCACCTGACCGCTGCTTTTCTTTGATTGCTGACGCAATCCTCCGTTTTTCCTTCCATGCGCTTCTTCCATGTTTTTCTCCAAGGTTTGTCCGCTCTGCGGGTTGCCTCCGCTTGGGAGCCACGTCCTACGCCCCCCGCGCCGGGGGCCACTTGGTTTGTTTACTTTTCTTCCATGGTCTATCTGTCTCGCCCACCTTGGGCAAAAGCGCTGTGCGCTGGGGCCCGCGTATATCTAATTTTAGTTAGTTTTAGTTAGCTAGCTACCAGTAGTCTTCGTAGGGTGGCCCTGTATTCCGTTAGTGACTACTGCGACATGTACTTGCGACATGCTATCTCAAGGAACAGGTGTATCAAGACGTAGTGACAACGCAAATGGACTTAGTTGCTCGTCTGCATGTTGTTTGTACTTCGGTGGACTCCTCGATGCTGTGACTTGTGATGACAGCCATTCCAAGGCGTGTTTAAGTCTGCTTCGACATGCACGGTGGACATTTTGAGCATCGGCCTTAAATTGTGCATATACTGCCATTGGTATGTTCAATAAAGTGTTTTTTTCTTGCACCGGAAGTGACGTCACACCTTGTTTTTCGTATTTTTCTCATAAACTATGGATCGTACAGGAACGCTTCTTTGGGCAGTTTTTATGTACTCCCAACGAGAAATCTAGCTGTGCGGGGTTTATGCGGTCGTTTTGGGACACCCTGTAAAATGTCTCCCACACATTTAAGATATAAATATAAAAGGTTTCAACATAACCATAATCAGGGCAACTCAGTTGAAAGTAATTTCGAACTTGTAGGGAGTTCCCCTAAATTCTTTCCTTTGATAGTATGGTGTTGGGAATTTTACTTATTGAAAGGTTCATATTATTTTTCATTTTTCTAACTGTTACTTGAAAATAAACTTCAAGTTCTATAATAAAAATCTTACCATACATTTTAAAAAACCTCCACAGGAAAAGCTATTTCTCTTGATCATTTTATTTTTTAATGACAATATGATTCATAATAAGCTATTTTCCTGTTTCAGTATTTCGCAATCTACTCCTATCTGCAGTAAACTGATGTCATTTTATGCTCCCTCCTCCATTCTTTCCCGGGGTGTTTTTCTTTAAAAAAGTAGTTATAATAATATTGTATTATTTTCTTGTTCATGCATATTTTTGTATCATTTCCGGTCTATCACGTGTGAAATCAAAGCTGGGTAATCATTAAAGTTTAATAAAAAAAACTCATACACATACATGCAAGTAGTACGTAGTTTTGCTTTCCTTTGTTCTGCAGAGCACCATAAAGGGCTGATGTTAAAGCAGCTTTGTGACGGATCTATAAGGGTTTTCACTAACTTCTTCTTTTTTCCTTTAAAGCAATTTATTTATTTTAACCAACCTCCATCGAAAACTAAACGTGATTTATGTAAATAAGGAATATTATATAAATTCGGTTTTCGCGAGTTGAAGGGAGCTAAGTTAAAGCTAAGTAAGATGAAGTGAGAAGTCAAGTGGATCGAGAAGTCGATACATAGTTGCTGACAAGTTAAGCGAGCCTGATACGTTTTGATGTACGCGAAGAGAAGCGGATTTAAAATAGTGAAATTCACTATTACGGAGCGTGGAGTCTTCGTCAATTCATCCAGCTAAATAAAGTGCCTGAAGTTCGTCACGAATGAACCGCAGCAGTAAAATATAAGGTTAGTGACTTTGATTAAGAAAACCAGATTATTATTGTGAGGCTTAGTTGTAATTGTGCGCGTTTAAGCTGTCCTAGATTCAGTTGAAATTCTGTATTATCCGCTAGTATTTATACCCCACTTCTTTACTCCCCTCTCGCTTATTTATCTTAACTAGAATTGTGTTGTGTCTGATGTTATGTACTGATAAGCATCAATAAATCAGTTTGAATTGGAATTATGTCTTTTGATCATTTAAGTCCTCCTACACATCCAGCCGGGTTTTCAGATAGACAGGAAGGTAATAGTGTAAGGGGTGGCTACAGGTCACCACAACTTTGTATATTTAAAATGCTAATATATTTATACTTGATAAAGCCCAACCAAGATAGGGCGCTTTTTTTGCACCAGGGTCTTTGGACACCACTGGGGAGAGGAAGAAAAATTAAAATTGTAAAGCGGAAAAAAGATAAATAGGAGGGTTTTCTTGTTTGCCTTTGGCTGTTATGTTATTACAAAGGGACCAAATTTGTTCTATTTCACACATTTCAGCTTTTCTTAAACTAAAATAACATTAGTTCTTCGAAGTTTCATTTCCACCAGCCACTCGGGGATCCAAATCTAAAGTGCGGAAAGCGAAATCGAAAGGAAAAAGTGTGTGAAGGGATTCATTAAGATCCGGTCAGAAGCATTAATGAATTAATCACAGTGTTGCTATCGCCGTTTTTTTTGGACGGAGTCTTCCGCTTTGTGGTTAGACGAAACACAACTAACTTCCTGTGAAAGTGACTGAGGTCAACTCCAGGAGTCTGGCAGGCGCTTTCATTTTTCAAAATATGGAGAGCTTGTGATTTGGGAAGTTACGGAGGATATAAGTGGGCGATTTCCTGGTAAGTACTTGCCATATATTTAACTTCTACTTTTTACCAGTAAAATGCATCCACAAATCAAGTGGATCTCATTGTATTATAAGAAAAAAAACTTGTTAAAACAGATTTTATCATTATTTGTCCTGAGAAAAATATGCATTTTGGTTGATCAGTCAAGGTATCCGAGTAGGTTCAGAACCGTGATTTTGAAAACTTGCATAAATGAATAGTTTTTTTTTTCATATTTAGTATCGTCTGAGTTAGGGAAAAAACATATAAAATTAGTTTAAGATACGAGTATTATTACAAAAAAAAATTTTTTTACGCACATTTTTTAGTAAACAAGTAATATAAAAAAAGTTTTTTTTTTAAAGTCAATTCCTACTTTGAATCGATGAATAGAAAGTATTTTATTAACGATTGAAAATTTGAACAAGATATGTATATAAGAGGGGCGGAAAGAGTGAACTAATAGTAGGAATTGAAAAAAGCGCATGATTTGTCTGCACATTATTGTAACAATGCACACTCAGTTTGGCTGGAAAACCGGTTTTCAACGGCTTTTGTCATTGTTTTAACATTTACATTGTTACAAAAAAGGAGACGAATTAAGTTGACGTTGAAAACTAGTTTAATTTAATGTTGTTGTTTGTTTTATACTGAAATGCATATGATAGAAAGATGCATTACAAACACAGGAAAACATAGACTTTTTTTATTACATATGCTGATCCCAGCATAGAACAGGTGCTTTCTATTCGAAACGGAAATCCATTTCAGGCGAAAGTCCGACTTATTTTCCCGAAGAACGTACAACCATGCCTTATTCGGGAATCGAACCCGAGCCCACTCGGTTACAAGCTGAGGGTCATATCCACCCTACTGGCTGGGCAGCAGTTTAATTAATTAATTATTTGAAAAAACTGTATTAACATCAAGTGTCATCCAGGACAAGTTAAAAAAATTTATTTGAAGTTGGTTGGATTAGAATAGAAAGTATTTTATTAACGATTGAAAATTTGAACAAGATAAATATATATATAAATAAATATAGAGAGAGAGTGAGCTAAAAGTTGGAATTGAAATAGGAAGAAAGAAAGAAAGACCACCTATATTTAAAAATTTTCCGCCTTTTATGAAAAGCGCTTCTGTAATAATAAGGCGAAAATCGCTTAACGCTAAACTGAAGAGATTGAAATATTTTTTCGTGTTAAAAAATATTGCAAAAGAAAAAAAATATACTTTGTATAGATATGCATGTATGAATATATTTAACAAAGATCAATGAAACAAAAACATTCGCCAGAACTTAAAGAAATTTAATACAAAATTTTCAAATTTTTGTAAAACTTTATTGAGTTTTTGGAAAATAATCTAATATTTTGCTTTGGATTGTCCTTTTTAGCATCCAATTGTTCGATATCGTCCGTTTTGTTATTCCTTTCACCTGTGGAATGTGCCTTTACTGCGCATACTTTACATGACGTACTCCCCTTTTGGATGATGTGGCCACATTATTCATTTCCTTTTCATCGTGGGAAGGACATTTTTTGAGCTTTGAACAAAATGCCTTGATCTGACATAATTGGGGCTGTACACACACACTCTCATCAACTACTGGAATGAATTCTTCCCATAACACAATAGGACAGTCTGGTGTTTTCCGTATTTTGTTCATTCCCAGAATGGAAATCTTTTCACATTAAGTGATTTTCGTTTCGCATTCAGAGTAAAAAAGCATGAAAATGCAAAGTAGTTTGTTTGTATTATTCGTGTTTACCCATATTTCGTCTTAAGAGTTTTCATGTTCAACCTACACTTAAAATATTATGACCACCTGTCAAAGGAGGCAACTGGTCCGCAATGATGTTTAGATACCCTGTAGCATTCCTGGTCTGCTCTACCACAACCACGGGTCCCGGAGACGCCCAAGAGAACGTCCCCCAAACAGAGGCGGATTAAGCGGGTTGCGGACCTGGCGGCCGCCAGGGGTCCCCAGCTCCAGAGGGGCCCCAAGCTTGATGGATTCCATTTATAAGTTCAACGTGCAAGAAAAAGATCTTGAACCGATATTGAAACCCTGATATTTCCTCGTATTTGAGTCGTGTAGCACAGCCCCGGCCATCTTTTTCTTGTATATCTGTATTGTTGCAATCTGTACAAACTTTTCACGTGCATTTGTTTATCCAAATATTATTTCGAGCAAATGAATGCTATTCAAATCAAACAAGTTTGTTTTTAGTTTACAGGTGTGTTTAATTACTCCCAGGTACATTTTATAATGATCGAAAAAATCCAAACACCAAGAAAAAAATATTGTCGACTAATAAAACTTCGGCAATACAAATTGGTAATAGGCTACCTATACAAATGTATAGGTAGTATATTAAATTGAATAAAGTTTCAAGATCACAGGTTCATGCAAGCAAGAGTAGTGCCATTTCAAATGTGAAATAAAGATACATTAAAAACTGGTATAACCGCCAAAATTTTAAATGCAAACGTGCATCCACGTTTCGCACTGGTATCGGGTATCAGTATGTGGGATAGAATTGCATGTTTTTTGTTCTTGGTTGGTCATTATAAGGTTGTTTCATTCTGGTTGTGAATGAAGCTGACACTGCGTTCAATGATGTTCCATTCCTGCTTGATTGGAAAAAGATCTGGTGATCTAACAGGCCAACGTAACACGTCGTCCCCCTATAGAGCTTGTTGGATTACAACAGGGATGAGGGAGCACGCTATCCCATTGGAAAACACCCCTTAAATGATGTTTATAAATCGCAGTGCAACAGTTTGAATCATCAGACTGGCGTACTAGTTTGCAGACAGGGTGTGTGAATTAACCTCGAAAGTGCTCCACCAATCAAAGAAAATTACACACTCCAGACCATAACAGTTTGTGCAAGCCCAGTGTATCTAGGCGACAGAAAGATTGTAGGCGCCGACAAGGCCTTCTTCTAATCAATATGCAGCTATCATTGCAGTGGCGTAGCGTACACTTCTCAACCTGCACATCGTGGGGCTGGGCCAGGATTCTAGGGCCCCATAGCCTCACTGACATCAAGTATAGCTTGATGCCCAAACCTGACTTTGCAGGGGCCCCCTGATATTCTCCATTACGCCACTGCATCCCTGGCACCAAGACTGAAATAGCTTTGACAACCCCGCTCTTTGATGACCTCTCGCGTGACATCCCTGAGACATCAAGGATTGAAAGCTAATAGTATGAGCTCTACAAGGTTGGGAGCTATTTCTTAAACGATTGATTTGTTACAGTTCACTGTGTCACTCTAGTGCCGGAAAAAACTGATTTCTGCTGCAGATGCATTACCTTCCCCAGCCGTGTGGTAAATACTGTGATCTTCTCTTTCAGTTGTGACCCGTGCGAGATTGAGCCATAGTTTTCTTGAGGTGTAGTGCCTTCCCTGGATCACTGCTGTCAAAAATCATTCAGAATGGATACATTCCTTCCATGTCTTTCTGCAATATCGTGGAAAGAAAATCCTCATTTTTTAGCTCTATTATACAACCTCGCGTTCAAACTCAGCGAGCTGTTAATAATGGCTTATTCGTCGTTTTGAAGACATTTTGGACTAATATCAACTCACTACGTCAAATCTTATAGATGAATAACTTTCACGAGCTTTATAGTGCGTATTTAAAGTACACTTGATTCATATCCTCCACGTGGCGCAAATAGCGCCACACTTATGGCCCTAGCGAGGAATTTGAATCAAAGTTACCTTTCAGATGTATAATCCCGCCTACCATATTTCATCGACATAGCCCAAATCCTTCTTTGTTAAGGGATTTTTATTTCCTTCAGTGTATTTTACTAATGAAATTACATAGCAAAAGATATTTATAGCTCAAAGCAAACTGTTTCAAATTAGTTGAATTTAGACCTTAATAGCAAGATAAAGATTAATAAAATCGGTCCTGATTGAAATCCGTGATACGAATGAGGAAAAAAAATACCACAATACTGAAGGCTCTACTTCCCTTTCAAAACATAAGGTAGAAAAATATGAAACTACCTAATGATCATGGTTGGAAACACCATACTCCAAAGAATAAATGCTAATAGCAAATCATTGAAATGAGTTGAGTATGAATCAATATGATTAAAATGATCTACTTACTAAAATCTCTAGAAAATTATATTCAAAATTTCAGAAATGAATTTGGAAAAATGGACAAGGAGCAATTGATTTATCAGCGCTCTCGTTTGAAGAGGAAGCTGGATAAGCACGCAGGCAGTAAAAGGGAAAAAATATATTTGATGAAAGTAAAGAAGTCGGTTAAGAATTTTTGAAAAAAGGGAAAATTTCGTAGGGAATTCATTTCACGTCGTATGCTTATCAAACTTTCAATATGGCGACCCAATTTTCAGTCATAATTTTCTTTGCGCCCACCTCTCCCATTTAAACAATAACAATGTACTTTGACGTAAATCTACAATACGAATTCAATAAGAAACAGTACAGATTGTCAAGTCAAATTGTTGTATTAAATTTTTCATATAATTTTATGACAAGCCCGTGGAGTCACTGGTAGTTGTTAAGCTTCTTCTAAACTTGGTATTGTTAAGTTAATTATCAAATACGGTGCAGTACTGATACATTTATAAATGTATTATATCTGAGTAAATACATATTTTATTTGTTATTATGTCAGAATGTATTTTATTTTGTTTCCTTTTAATAAATTAATAGTATTTTTAAATAATATTTTATTTTCGACTTTTCGATATGTTCGCGCCCCACAGTTTGAGAAACGCTGCCATATGCGATAGGACAAGAACAGAACTATCCCAAAGAGCTGAGATTTATTAAACTGTTATAAAACACTATATTGTATATTTGACGAGCGATTATAATATGAAATTAAAAAGAAAGCTACACAAAAATTAAAGGAAACTTACAAAGACGATATTGAATCATTTAATATTGACTATATGAATTGTGGATCAAGACAAGGAAACTAAAACAAAGATATGATGAAAACCCCCGCTAGAAATTTATCAAGTTGCAAGAGAAATCCTGACGTAGAAATACTCTTGAAAATATTTTTAACTATACCGTTATCGAATGCATCAGGTGAAAGATCTTTTTTCAGTTTTAAAACGTGTTAAAATAATTTAAGAAATACTATGGGATTGAACAGCATGGCCATATTATATACAGAACAAAATGTTTTGGACAAAATAGATATGACAAAAATAATGGATGAATAAGCCAAAGAGAAATCACATTGTACAGCGAAACTCTAAGCTCTTTACTAAGGTTTTATTTTTTTTATATACAGTTAAGATTTTTCTTTAACCGTCGAGTTTTATTATTAGCAATACAATTTATTTTGAGAATTCAAAGTCAGTGGCTCTTTTCACTATTTTAGTTTTTCGACTCTTGAGCTCATGGGCATCAAACTTTTCACCGCCAGGGGCCTCCAAATACCTTAATCCGCCTCTGCCCCCAAAGCATAATACCGCCACCACCAACCTATGTATGACCTGATGTACATTGAGGGAGCAACTGTTTGTCTGGAAGACGGCGTATCCTGACACGGCCTTCGGCGTGATGAATGGCAAACCGTGATTCATCTGACAGGCAACTCTCTCCCACTGATCCATGGACCAGTCGCGATGTTCCTGGGCCCAGCGCAGGCGCTGTTAGCGATGACGCTTTGTCAGCAAAGGCACACGATTGGGACGTTTGCTGCGTAGCCCCATATCCAACAGTGTCTACTGAACAGTGTGCTCCGATAATATTCTACTTGGCCCTGCATTTTATTGGGCTGTCAGTTTAGCCCCTGTCTAGCTTTGGTTTTGCTTCACCTTGCGAGACAGTCTCCAACCACCTTTTTCTTTGATGGCGTGTGGAAGTCTAACATCATGTCGTCTACTGCTGGTTTCACCGTCAGTCATCCACTTTGCATAAGTACTAACAACTGTAGATCGCGAACAACCCACGAGTCGTGCAGTTTCGGAAATACTTGTTCCGAGCCTTCGAACCATTACAATATGCCCTCTATCAAAGTCGCTTAGATCCGCAGCCTTTCCCATCACACACAGAAGTAAGAGAAAGTATGATTCTTCAGACTCTCCCCATCAGCAGTTAAATACCACTTCCACCTGATCACGTGCCTTCCACGTCATCCAGGTGAGTTAATTGCAAAAGGTAGGTGTGGTCATAATGTTTTGGCTCTTGAGAATATTTCATGTATCTAGCTAAAGTTTATCTTCAAAGTTTGAAGTAGAATTTTTGAAAGTTTCTCATTTTGGAATTTACAATCAATTGAAATAACTGGTGCTTTTTAAAAATTTCTCTACCCTGATGTATTAAAAGATGAATAAATCCCCTTCTGTAAATTATATAATTCAAAAATTATATAATTCTCCTTCACAAAATCTGAAGAGAAATCTTCGCTCTATAGAGACAAAATATTATTATTAGAGCAGCATTTTTCATAAAACTGTTTTGAAACTGTCATCCTTTCTTCATTTTTTGTCGAAAAATTGCATTTAAGTAATCTTTTATTGTAATAATATTGTTACGTTGATCGGGGTTCGAGGGTTTTAAGCAAAATCAGTCGTAAAGAACAAGGCCATTTTTTAAGAGCGATGAGTATTTATTGTCGAAAATCAATCCTTGAAATGCAGGATTCAGCAGCAGAATTCACAGAATAAATAACAGAAGGATTTCACACCTTCAACAGCACTCAGACACAATAAGCAGTGTCTAAAATACACGTATGAAAATGACTATTCACAAGCACAGCCGAGCTGATCAAGTTCAAGGCAAGTCTACTAATCGCTAATCAAAACAATGCTCACTACTCACTGGTTGAAACCAAAATGACTGTTGCGGCGTGTATCGCTCTATTTATAGCAGGGGCCAAAATTTCTGGAAAGATGCGCTCGCGTCACAGATCGTGAAATTAGTGGATTTCTCTACTAATTTCTAGAAGAATCCAAAGGGTCCCGAACTCGCCAACATGGTCGCCAATGTCGCCAAATTGGTCACCAACTTGGTTGCCAAAAAGGATGCCAACTTGGCTCTATCACCAATATTTCGCCAAGTTCCCTTTGAATCGCCATTATAACGTAAGGGAAGGCGTTGCTTGTGAATATTACAACTTTAACATGGAATAAATATAGCATAGAGTAATATAAAGACATTGCACATCCAAATACAAATTACTTACATTATTGTATACAAAATTCGTAACAATATTCATAAATATGCAATTCTAATCTAAGCGTCTCTAAAAATCAAGCAAATTTCTCTTTTATAAGCTTCTAAAAATCACGATTTTGAACACAGTCGGATGTGTTAAACTATTTTAACATTATAGCTGAATAAAAGTTTCAGATGTACTACCAACCGAAATCTGTGATTTGTGTGTTTAATTAAAAAAATTATACAATAAAGTTCCACTCAGAACTTACGTGATAGAAATAAGTCATAAAACCGATTAAGTGAGGATATAATTTCGCATACATATAATATATACATATAATAATATAACTAACTAATAATAATATATATATAATAATACATATAAATTATTATTAGTTGGGCCCAGAGACGAAAGAAAATAATAATTTTGAAAAAAATGTTTAATAAATTTTTTGGTAACAAAATACAAACTCGGAAACTGAAGTAGTTTTGATGTACAAGGTTTCATAAAGTCTTACAAGAGTAATCTGCCGGTTTAAAGATTTTTTTCTAACGCAAAATATCTTCGCAGCATGCTAATAATTTTTTTATTCCTTATTTTGTTGGAAAAAATGCGCTTTTCGCTGGAGTACGTATTTTCTAAAATTTATAACCCTTTTTCTCAATTAAAATGTCAAATTCTTAACCCCTTCGGGACGAACGTCGCGCCCTCGCACCAGCATGAAACACCGCCAGGAGACGAGTGTCATGTACTATCTGCGCCAGCGTATTTCTTCCTCACAGGCCTAGCGACTCACTGGTGCACCAGGGATCTGGAACATTTTTTAAGCTCCTTTTTTGTTAATAGATGGCATTCTATGTCCATAAGATTTGAGATACATGTAGATCTGACTCGAAATGAGAGAAATATTACTCATTTACACGTGGTTTTTGTTTTATAAACATATGGGGAAAGGAATGTTTCCGAATTGAGTGCTTTACGACTGCTCTTGAAATGAACATGTGGTTTTTGTTTATAGTGAAGATGAGAGATTTATTTTCCCCTAAAGCATTTGATTTGGGTTTTCAGTCTTGTTTTTCCTTGATTTTTTTACAAGGTCGACTTTTACAAATGCTTACGATAAAATGTTTAAAAACGTACTTAAACAAAAAGAGACTGAAGTAAAAAAAGTATATTAATACAAAATATTTGAAGCATATACCGTTCGTATAATATACAGAACTAGCTTTCATGTCCCGGCGTTGCACGGGCTTATACCGAGGGTATAACTTAATCCCCATGTTAATTTCCTCCTTTTATTCTAACGCCAGCACTTTTGTGGGGGTTGACGCGTACGATGTGAGTGCATGTCCCGTGAGTGCGTGTCATGGCTTTGTTGCGATGATTCTCGATCCTAGTACCTAGTACCACTAATTCTCGATCCTAGTACCACTGAAGACCCGCAGTGTACGGGAGGGATGCACGTAAAATATGTCGAGAGCTCAAACGTCCTCCCGTGGTGTGGTGTGGTAGTTAGGAGACGGGGTGCCAGCTCAGGTGTCGTCCACGTCACTTGACCATGGTTCAAAATTACGTGGACCGTCCCCAAAAGGCCTCGTGTAGCTGAACAGTGGGACGTTAATATTCACTCAAATTCACAAATTCAGCACTTCCAATATTATTATCCGAAATTACTTTGATTTCTTTGTTTCTTTCCTCTTCGCTTAGCCCGGCGTTGCACGGGCTTTTAACGAGTGAATAACTTCACCCTCATGGAAAAATTTCGTGTTCGCCTCAGGCCGATAGCACTTCTGTGTGTGTGTGTGCTTGCGATGTGAGTGATTTCTTTAACAATGTCATAAAAACTCCCTTTTTCGAAATTTTTTTGCGTCGGTGTGGTGTGGTAATTATTAAAGATGAGTGAAAGCTCATGTGTCGTCCTCGTCACTTGAGTATGGTTGAAAATTTCGAGGTCCGTCACGAAAAACCCTCGACTAGGCAAACAGTGCGAATTTAAAACTCACCCACACACTTTCCAATTCTTTCGTTTTACCGAGTGAATAACTTCATCCCCATGGAAATTTTGTGTTTCCCTCAGGCCGATAGCACTTGTGTGTGTGTGTGTGTGTGTGTGTGTGTGTGTATGCGCGCGATGTGAGTGATTTCTTTAACTATGTCATAAAAACTCCCTTTTTCGAAATTTCTTAATGCATTGGTGTGGTGTGGTAATTCTTAAAGATGGGTGAATGCTCAGGTGTCGTTCTCGTCACTTGAGTATGGTTGAAAATTTCGAGGTCCGTCACCAAAAACCCTTGAATAGGCAAACAGTGCGAATTTAAAAATCACCCACACACTTTCCAATTCTTTCCTTTTCCTAAGTGAATAATTGCATCCCCATGGAAATTTCGTGTTTCCATCAGGCCGATAGCACTTGTGTGTGTGTATGCGCGCGATGTGAGTGATTTCTTTAACTACGTCATTAAAACTCCCTTTTTCAAAATTTGTTCTTGCGTGTGTGGTGTGGTAATTATTAAAGATGGGTGAAAGCTCAGGTGTCGTCCTCGTCACTTGAGAATGGATGAAAATTTCGAGGTCCGTCACCAAAAATTTTCGAATAGGCAAACAGGGTGAATTTTAAAATCACCCACTCACTTTCCAATTCTTTCGTTGCAATTTTTTATTTCCCGGAAACGAAAATGTAGTCTTTTTAAAAATAGTTGTATGCTGAAAAAAAGACAGAAATTATAAATTTTTAAATTACAAAATTTCACTACTATTTTAATTCTTGGAGGATTAAATTGTGAGGATTTTTTGAAATATTCGACTCGGGGGCGAAAGGTTTCATGCAATTACCTTTATAAAAGAAGAAATTATTAAATGATTGATTTAAGTATTTTGAGTGTTTTATTACATTTCGTTCAAAAAAGTTTTCGGCTTTTATTTTTTTAAATCACTGATTCTGAAAGTTTTAAAAATCATTTTTATATAAACGCAACGATAATGATTCATATGAGAAAAAATCATAAAATATGCAAAACAGCATTGTTTTTGTAAAAAAAAAAGTTGTTTTTTTTTCTATAAAATTCTTTAAAGAAAGATAGTTTTTTCCCGGAAACGAAATTTGTAGCATTTTTAAAAAATAGTTGTATGCTGAAAAAAGAACAGAAAGTATAAATTTTTCAAAATTAAAAAATTTCACTACTATTTTAATTCTTGAAGTAAAATTGTGAGAATTTTTTGAAATATTCGACACGGGGGGAAAAAAAGTTTTTATGCAATTACGCATTATTTTAAAAGTAAACTAATAAGTTTTTTATGAAAGAGAACAAAAATTTCGATACTGATAAATATTTTAAATGAATCTCAGAAATGCATTGAATGCATTTTATCATCTTAATCTGACATATATAGTTATTTAATTTTGAAAATTATATAAATTGACGAAAAAGTAACTTTTTCCCTCGCATTTTTTTTTACTCGCCAAAGTTACTGATTTTCCCCTGTTTTAAGGCAGAATTTATTTAGTGTTACCCTTGAGTTAGATGCGGTCGAAGGCGAAACAGGTCAAAAGTCTTTGACGCAAAGCTAATTTTCGTCGCCAATGTTTGGCTAAATGTAAAATCGCGTATTTTAAATTATTTTAAAAATCATTACCTTCATTTTAAGGGCATAATTTTTACGTTAATGCTCTCAAACATCACGAACTATTTGCAAAAATAACGTACTTTGAAAATAAAAAAATGTACAAAATTACTAATTTTTAATTTATTTCTCAGAAAAACATCAGCTATCGAAAAGCACAAAATGTTTTTTAAAATCCGTATTTTGAAGCAATT
>BMAO01026758.1:0-17151 GCA_019973975.1 Trichonephila clavata
AAATAAAATTGAAGTGTCTGTTTGTAATTTCAAATTAGCAGCTTTTTACTTAATGCACTAAAAAGTATATACGGTACTCATAACAAAAAAACCAATTTTTAAAATTTTTGTCTGTCTGTCTGTCTGTTCTGTCTGTTTGTTCCGGCTAATCTCGGAAACGGCTGGTGCGATTTTAAAAATTCTTTCACTAAAGGAAAGCTACATTAACGGGGAGTAACATAGGCTACATTTTATTCCCGTATTCTTACGGGAACGGAAACTATACGGTGAACGTGAAACTGAATGCCAAGATGAACGCCAAATTGAACGCCAAAGCTGAGCTAATGAAGTCGTTGTTTTGGTTACTGGCGACCGATGCTCTTCATGAGACATAACAGTGTTACGCGCACATCATAATTCGCTGACACGTGCCATAATTTTTTTTTATGATAGTTATCTCACTGTTCAGTTAAGTAGAAGCTGTTTCGGATGCACTTTTAAAAATAATAAATCAAGGCTTCATAAGCGAAAAGCAATGCAAGAAACAAAAAATTGATAAGTTTTACGGTTAGTTTTAATCCTTCTTTTTTTTTTTATTTACATTTTAGTCACATTTAAACAATAGTTATTATAATCCCAATCTATATCTATACAAATAAATAAAATTGAAGTGTCTGTTTGTAATTTCAAATTAGCAGCAATTGTTTGCGGGGGCGGGGGTTTAAGGGGCGTTAGAAATTCCGATTTTTTAAGTTATTAGACGTACATTCTTGAAACTTAGTAAGTAGATTCCTCTCATAGGTAGAGATACGCTACAAAATAGGTTTCGTGAAATTGCCCTCAAGTGGCGTTGCGGGACTTAAGGGGCGTTATAGATAATTTTTTTCAATTTTTAAACTATTAGATGCACATTTTATATTTGATAAGTAGATTTCTTTTATAGAGTAGAGATCAGCTATAAGAAGTTTTGTGAAAAAAGACCTCTAAATGCGTTGCGGGGATTTAGTGGCGTACTAGATAAATATTTTCGTTTTTAAAACTACTTCACCTCCCTGCTTGAAAATTGGTAGGAATGTTTCTTTCATGGAGTAAATATCCGCTACAAAACAGGTTTGGGAAAAATTGACCCCCAAGGGGTGTGGTTAAGGGCAGATATAAATAATTATTTCTATTTTTAAACTATTAGACGCACAGTTTGAAATTTGGTAAGCAGATTCCTCTCATAGGATAGAGATACACTACAAAATGTGTTTTGTGAAAATCGACCCCTAAGCCGCGTTGCGGGGTTCAAGGGCGTTATTGATAATTTTTTTTTTTTTTGCATTTTTAATTTATTGGGCGCACAGTCTTCAAATTTTGCTAAGCAGATTCCTTTCATAGTGTGCAATTCCCCTACAAAATTGGTTTTGTGAAAACAGACCCAGAAGTGGCGTTGCGGGGGCTCAAGTGCGTTATAGATAATTATCCCCATTTTTAAACTATTAGACGTACAGTCTTGAAATTTGATAAACAGATTCCTTTCGTAAAGTAGAGAACCGCTACAAAATGGGTTTCGTGAATATCAACTACCAAGTTTAATTTCGGGAGATTAAGAGGCGTAATTGATAATATTTCCATTTTAAACCATTTGATCATCCTGCTTGAAAATTGGTAGGCATGTTCCTTTCATGGAATAGAGTTCTCTAACAAAGAGTAAAACGAAAATTGACCCCAAGGATGGTTGCGAGGGTCAAGAGGAGTTACAGAAAAAAATTCATGTTTTAATTGTTAGACCCATATACTTGAAATTTGTTAAGCACGTTTCTTTTGTTGAATAGGGATCACTAAGAATGTATTTTAAGCAAATCAAGTTCTGGGGGGGGGGGTTCAGGGGTTACTTGGACGTATTGCAAAAAAAATTACTTTTTTCGAGCTACAAGGACTATAATAATGAAATTTGGTTTGCATTTTTCTTTTGTTGAGTTGAAATCCGCTAAGAGCGGTTATTTTGGAAAACGGCTCTCAACGGATTACGGGGATATTGATAGTAAATTTTTTTTCTTCTTCTGTTAGATGTAGACTTGAAATTTGGCTTGCATGTTTCAATTTACGGAGTAGAGATCCACCGAAAATTGGTTTTTGGGTTACGAAAGAGCAAACACCATTCTATGCTTCAATTTTAGAGATTTTTGGAAAACACAAATTAGATGAGTTCTGCCCCTTTTTTTTTTATCAACAGGCGACAGTTACAGGTATAAGTATATTTTTCAATACAATTGAATTCTTAATGCAGGACTTAGATATCAATAATTTATACATATATATAAGCAGTAAAAATTTATAAAACATCATGAAATTCCCAGCGAAGCGGGCGGGTAACAGCTAGTTTCGTTAATAAGAATATTTTTATGAGAAACTTTTGCTTTTCTAAATGATTCTATTTTTGTGTATTTAAGTATATTAGAGCATATTCAATTTTGGCTTAGTTAGAGAATAGATTTAAAAAAAATCTGGTGAATGAAATTAACTTAAAAAAACACTTATTTTTATAAAATATATACGACTTATTTACGTTATTAAACGCATTCTTTTGTGTATGAAGAGTTAATATAGTTATAATTGGATATGAATAATGCACAAACAGGAAGAAATAGGCCAATATTTTTTTATATTTCCTTCTTCATTTCTTTTATGATTTTCCTAAATTAGATTATGATAATTTAAATTATGGGACTTAATTTTTTAAATATAAATTGAGTTTAAATTATTTTACAAATATTAATGATTTTCTTTAATAATGAACATCAAAATTCTCAGTAGTTATTAATTTTTCTTGATATTTTTTAATTTGTATTGAAACAGAAAACAACTCATAGTTTCAATTACCCATTATTTTTTTGAGTTTTTTATATATGTAGGATATCCCATAGAACTTTCTCTTTTTTTTGTAAAAGGTTAGATTCCCACAGAAATAATTGGGGGATCGCTCCGGGATTGATTTAAAATCTTCTTTAAATATCGATCAGAATCGAAAGTTAATCAGACTATTAACTTAAACTTCTAACCTTCTTCTTCTTTGAAAAAAAAATAAAAATTTGTTGGCTCAAAGCTCAAATTAAAAAGGTGACTGAAAAAAAAAAAGCGCGGCGGTTTGGCCTCTCTTAACATATTAACAAATTCTAGCGCAACGAAAGATTTCTTCAAGGAACTCAAGTTAATTCCGGTAAACAAGTCTTCGAAAGATCGGCCACATCATCACGGAATAGATGAAGATTATTAAAGCCATCGTCATGTTAAAACAAAACTGTGGTGAGTTTTTGAATGAGTTTTGAAGTGATTCATATTTTGAAGCATATTGTGTATTTTTTCTATTTGTGTGCATTTAATCGCCGGTATTATAATTCTTTACAAGTATAAGTTTTAAGATATTAAGGAAATCGACGAACATTCAAGTTTATTATTTGTGTAACGGAAAGAATTTATGTGTTTTACGAAACGCTTTCACTGTGTGACCTTGAATGTGCCATCCAAGCCAGTTAAGAATTCATGCACTGTGATTCACGAAAAATTTAGTCTACATTGTACAATTTTGATTACTGGTCTGTCTTGAAAGTTTCTCTCCACAGCCGTTGGGTAATAAATTTAGCTCTCAAGTGCTATGAGAAGTTATAGGAAAGTCTTCTAACTGAATCGTTTTAGCTTTCTGTTCCAACTTATGTTTAATCTTAGAAATTGTTGAAAGTTGTACATGATATAATATTTAATGGTGTTTTATCATTCAATATGAATATTTCGGGTTCGTTTTTAATGAGATACTTATGCCTCTTCTACTGAAATGTGTTTTTATTTTCAGAATTTGTTGATGAGATCCTAGATGATTTTATTTCTATTGGTGTAATAAAAAAGATATAATTGCTTTTTCTTAGAGTGATTAACTTCTAACTTTTTGGTTTTCTGAATAAAGAACCTTCACTAATTTAATTCCTTTTCACATTATAATAAATTTAATTGGAGTTTTTTTTTTTTTTTTTGTAAACAAGATTTATATTGTTTAATTATTTTTTTCTTTTCAAACTCTTTTTGCAATCATTACAACGAATTTAAACTATTGATATATAAAATGTTTCTTAGAATTTTTTTTGGTTGAAATTAATAACTGAATTGTTTCAAATTTAATGTAACGTATCATAGCTCGCACTGTTGTTCTTGAACGTTATTGGTCTAAAATATTTTTAAGTGAATAAGTTTTGAATATTTAATTGTATATTTAATGTATTTTGGTGCAATATCATTTTATCTTAAGAATTTTGTTAATTGAAAACGAGATTTGCTATATTATAGTGATATCATTGTTATTGTCGGAACGTGTGACAATTTCGTTAATTCCTTTAGTTACTAATTAAATTTAAATTTTAAAATGTCCTATCTCGGCAAAGGTCGACGCGAAGATTTATTCGTCTTAGCCACAGAACTAAATTTAAAACACGATAAATCTATGACCATAGCCACTCTCAAAAACCTAATTACTGGTAGTGAAGGGTATGACAAAAAACCTACATGCAACGATAGTAGGCGATCGCAAATCCAACGAAGAACGAATACGCACAGAGGAACAGGAACAAAAATTACGCACAGAGGAACAGGAACAAAAATTACGTATAGAGGAACGGGAAGAAAGAATACGCATCGAAAAATTAAGGATAGATGAGCAAAAACGCAAAGATGAATTTGAACTGGAAAAATTAAGGATCCAAGCGCAATCTAATTTAGGTGCTGCTACATACGAAGGCAGTAATACTAAATTTCTCGTCAAGGAAGTGCCAAAATTTATACATCGTTTCGATTTGAAAGAAGACATCAGTCTTTATCTAAAATTATTCGAACGTCAAGCGCTGAGATTAGATATAAGTCAAGAACATTGGGTTTCTCATCTATTAGGCTTATTACCAGCTGAAATATCCCACATCATAGCGAGAGAACCTGACGACAAAGCCAATTCCTACGAACACGTTAAAGACTTACTACTAAAACGTTTTAAGCTAACTCCAGAAAAATTTAGACAACTATTTGTTTCTCATCAAAAGCTTCCTGATAGAACGTGGATTGATTTCTACCACGAATTAAATACTTATTTTAATGGCTGGATAGACGGTTTAAAGGTAGATACTTTCAAAAAATTAGCTGATCTAGTCATAACGGATCAACTCAAACGGAAAACACCGTACGAATTTAAAGAATATTATTTGGATGAATGGCCAAATATGAACTCTCCTGTTCAACTAGCAGAAAAACTCGAAGAATTCGAAGACGTTAAAAGAACACTGAAGCAAAAATCGAGCAATCCATTTGTGAAGAAACAAGAATTCAAACCCATGGAAAAAACTCGCAGATATGAAGCACCGAGAAAATTCGAATATAACAGAACAGATAAGAAGTTTCCAGCGTCAGCAAATTTCAACAAACATTATGAAGCTCCTGTCACCAAGTACGAAAATGTTCAAAGGTATCAAGACAACGCACAGAAAGGGTATTATAACAAAAACTACGAAAAGCACCCAAACCACAATGCTCCCAAACATGCTCAGACGAACTACTCAAAGTCACAGAAATACAGGGAACGTCCCAAGGAAACTTGCACACTCGTCGTTAAGGAAGGTTTACGTACTAAAGAAATATTTTTCGGAAAGAAGAAAATTACAGCACTTATAGACAGTGGTAGTACTGTAAGTTTGCTACGAGAGAACACAAGCAGAAGAATAATGGATCCAACAAAGTTATCGATGAACAAAATACTTCTCACAGGCATTGGCGAAGCACAAGTGACAACTATCGGTTCTTTTGAACACGAATTTGAAATGGACAATGAAAACTACTCATTGACTTGGCATGTTGTACCTGCCGATAAATTAAAATTTAAAGCAGTTATTGGATCAGACCTTTTAGAACAAGCATCGATAAGTTTCACTAAAGAGGGAGTTAAATTCAACAAGTATGAAAATCAAGCACTTCTTATGCAAATATCCGCCGAAAACCTTCAAGAAGAATTAGATCTGCGTCATGTTGAAAATCGTCGAATTAAGAAGGAACTTGAGAAGTTGGTACAAGATTACAAGCCAGAAAAGACAGCATCTACAGACGTCACAATGAGGATTATCCTGAAAGACGAAGTACCAGTCTGTCAACCCCCTCGTCGACTAGCATTCACAGAAAGACAAGAGGTAAATAAACAAATAGAAGAATGGCTCAAAGAAGGGATTATACGTCCGAGTTCATCAGAATACGCAAGTCCTATCGTAATGGTTAAAAAGAAAGATGGATCGTCGAGAATGTGCATTGACTACAGAAAGTTGAACCAGAAGCTAGTAAAAGATAAATTTCCTTTACCTCTCATCGAAGATGTTCTGGACACTTTGCAAGAAGCAAAGGTATATTCCACATTATAGATTTACGTAACGGCTTTTTCCACGTAGATGTTGACGAAGATTGCAGAAAGTATACTTCATTTATCGTCCCAGATGGACAATATGAATTCAACAAAGTTCCTTTTGGACTCAGCACAAGTCCGGGAGTTTTTCAACGCTATGTTTCAAGTATATTTAGAGATCTTACACGGAAAGGAATTGTAATCAGTTATTTAGATGATCTCGTAATTCCAGCGAAAAACGAAAAGGAAGGTCTTGAAAAACTTAAAATTGTTTTCGAAGTCGCTAAAAAATACGGATTAGAAATTAAATTCAAGAAATGTCAATTCTTAAAAAAGAAAATCGAATTTCTAGGTCATGTTGTTGAAAACGGAACTATTAAACCATCTACTGCGAAGACACTAGCTGTCCAAAAATTTCCTGAACCAACAACAATAAAACAAGTCCAAAGTTTTCTTGGTTTAACTGGATATTTCCGCAAATATATCAAGGACTATTCAGCGATAGCTAAACCACTTAGCGATTTAACAAGAAAGGAAAATCCTTTTGTTTTTGGGACTCTACAAAAAGAAGCATTTGAGAAGTTAAAGAAAATTATGTCTGAAAGTCCACTGTTGCATATCTACAAGTATGGAAGAAAAACAGAAGTGCATACTGACGCTTGTAAACAAGGGTACGGTGCAATTCTATTGCAAGAAGCCGAAGATGGAAAGTTACATCCGGTTTACTACATGTCGAAGAAGACAAATGCAGCAGAAGAAAAGTATGATAGCTACGAACTAGAAGTTTTTGCAATTATCAACGCATTAAAGAAGTTTCTTTACTTTTGGGACAACATTTTAAAATTGTAACCGACTGTTCAGCATTTCAAAAGACCATGCATAAAAAGGATCTAATTACTCGCATAGCCAGATGGGCACTGCAATTAGAAGAATTTGATTACGAAATAGAGCACAGAGTTGGAAGTCGAATGAAGCACGTTGATGCTCTAAGTCGATATCCAGTAATGATAATCTGTCACGATACATTAACTTCAAAGCTGAAAAAAGCACAGGAAGAAGACGATAGCATTCAAACGTTAATGTCGCTTCTAGAGAAGAAAGAATCAGAAGAATTTTTTGAGCGTAACGGTATACTCTACAAATACTTAAATGGTCGAGAATTAATCGTAACTCCTAAAGCAATGGAAACTGAACTAATTAAATTGATTCACGAAAATGGTCACTTCTCAGTAGCGAAAACAGAAGAAATTGTTAAACAAGAATTTTTTATTCTAAATTTAACCACCGTCATTAAAAAAGTAATAGTTAATTGTGTCCCATGTATCTTAGCTAATAAGAAAACAGGCAAAAAGGAAGGATTTTTAAATCCTATTTCCAAAGAAAACATCCCACTAAGTACGTACCATGTTGATTTCATTGGCCCTTTGCCCTCCACGAATAAAAGTTATCAACACATTTTCACCATAGTAGACGCATTTACCAAATTTACTTGGTTATATCCCGTCAAAACTGTGTCCGCTGAAAATGCCTTGGAAAAATTAAAACTACAACAAAAAACCTTTGGCAATCCTGTAAGAATTATCACTGACAGAGGTTCAGCGTTCACTTCAAAATTATTTAACGACTACTGTATTGAAGAAAACATTCAACACCTACAAATAGCAACCGGCATTCCCAGAGGAAACGGTCAAGTTGAACGAATTCACCGAACTTTGATTCCAGTCCTTACCAAGCTATCATTAGACGACTCAACGAAATGGTACAAATATGTCGACAGATTACAAAGAATACTAAACAGCACTGTATGTCGAAGCACGAAATGGACACCATTCGAACTTTTAGTAGGAACCAAAATGCGTAACAAGGAAGACATTCGAATCAAAGACCTACTGCTAGAAGAAATGACGGAAGAATTACAAGAACAGCGTGAATTTCTAAGGAATGACGCCAAAAAGAACATCGAAATTATACAATCTGAGAACCGAAAGACATACAACAAAAGACGAAAGAGAGCTCCTATATACAAAGAAGGTGATCTATATAGTAGCCATCCAAAGGACTCAATTTGGAACTGGACTAAAACTAAGACCAAAATTCTTAGGTCCTTATAAAATAACGAAAGCGAACTCTAGAGACAGATATGAAGTGAAAAAGTTGGTCAGCACGAAGGACCGAACTCCACCACCACTTCAGCTGATTTAATGAAGCATTTTTATACAAATTAAATTTTGAATATTAGTTATTATATTTAATCTTTCTCACATTATATATTTTTCGAGAAATTAATTGCTATTATATGGTAACACTCGTTTCCAATAACCATATTATATTCGTTTGTAACCATAATATTTTCGTATCATTCTTTACCTTTCGACCTATTCGAAGGATTTTTTTGTGATTTAGTATTTCATTATTGTAGGTCGTAATATAGAATATTTTGGTATTATATGTTTTATTTTAGGTCCGGAAATGTGAATATTGGGTATACATCTTTTCATCTGTAAAATCTTATTATTTTAAGAACAATATTTTTTATGGTTATTGCATAAACATTCATAAATCACAAAATTATTGGTTATACTGAAACTAATTTAGCTTTCTCTTTAGCAAGTAATATAGCTCTTAACACTCTGTAAGAGCTGAGAGACCAGCTCTGTCAGAGGAGGGTGATTTTGTAGGATATCCATAGAACTTTCTCTTTTTTTTGTAAAAGGTTAGATTCCCACATATATATTTGAGATTTTATAAATATATATGTATACATAGCCACTATCTTTACTCGCAATTCCAAATACATCGATACTGGATGTAAAGTGACTACTTGGATGTTAATAATGCAACACTGCAACACCAATGAACATATAATATCCAGTATAAGATCATTTTTTTGATTGGACGAACACTTTGTTGTTAAATGATTGACGTCAATAAATAAGTGCAATAATTATAGACTTAACTACAGAGATTAAAATTAAAATTTAGCACTTTTTTTTTTATAAAAAAAATTAAATATACAGTTATTTCATAACATGATACAAAACTCTTGTATAAAGTTTTATTCTCTCTCTATATAAATGAAGTTTTTCTTGATGCTGGAATAAATTTATTTATACATATGGTATAATTAGCAAGAATGTGACGTAAGAAGTTGAATTTAATTGAAGATGAGAGCAAAGAACGAATTTGTTAAAAAAATAACAAATGAAGAAAGTGTGCGAATGACAGAAATTTTTAAAGAGATAAATTGAAAATTAGAAATACAAAATACATGCAAATTACAGTTTTACAATTTGAGCAATGAATATGAATAGCTGTACAATTTGTACAATGGGGGTTGGGCCGCATTTAGGCAGCCCTCTAAAAAATTTTAAAAAAGATTAATTCAAATTAATAATTTTATAAAATTATAGGGAGATAAAAATAACCAATTTATAAATCATGAACGTGATACTCCGAAAGTAAACAGTCAATTGAGAGTCAGAAAATAAGCATTAGACCTTATCATGAAACAAAAATGTTATACTTGAAAACTACTTCAGTTGTAAGTAGTGATGTAGTAAGTATTAATTAAGTCAGGCTTCTCAAAATTTCAATATTTGCGACCCAATTTACAATCATAATTTTTATCGCCCCCCCCCATATACAGTAACAATGAATTGAATGCAATAATGTACTTTGACACTAAGGCTGCAATACTATTTTAATTATAAACAGTATAAATTATCAAGGTAAGTATTAAGATTTGAATATAATTTTGTATATGGCAAGCCCATGGGAGTCGTTAGTAATTATTAAGGTATCCTACCCCAAAATCATGATTTTTTTTCAAAAATTGACAAATTTTTTATGATTTTATTTTATAAGGTCATCTTATAAGCTTTATAAGAATACCAAGTTTTTTATGTGTTTGTTTGAAAATACTCAAACTGGGTCAGTGATTGCTAAAAAACTTTTGAAAGTAATTAACTGAAATTTGTTGTGAATGTTCTGTATAATAGTAGAAGTGTTTTAACCTTCACATTTATCATCACTGTTTTATTACATAAATTACAGTTCCTTATGTGAATATAATCACTGTTTTTTTTAAGCAATTTCATATAGTAACTAAGATAAAGTGCTCTAGTTTTTGTGAAAATTAAAATATCTCTTATCCTGAAGGTTATTTCAAAAAGGAATAACATAGCAATACATCAGAATTCAAAATTTGTCTACAAACTCTTGGTACAGAATGGGTCGCGTTTATGTAATTTTTTACCAATTTTTTTCCCATTTTAGAAGTAATATAATTTATTTTTCTCTTCTTAATTTTGGCCCTTTTTTTTCTTAAAATGTACTAAATAATTCTAAAAACCACAAAAAATCTCCATTTTTTAAAAAAAATTTGTCGCTTGTAGTCGCATACCTTAAACTTGTTCTTAACTTAGTATTGATAAATTAATTATCAAAAATACCTGTGCCGTACTGATACAGTTATAAATATATTATATCAATGTAATTTTTTATTTTATTTTTTATTATGTCAAGATGTATTTTGTTTTGTTTAATTTTTGTAAATTTGTAATTTTTTAAATCTTTTATTTCGACTCGTGCCGCCACCCCCCCTCCCCCCGCACACACAATTTAAGAAACACTAGATTCAGTTGTTGATGATATGTTTTGACAGTATTTAAAATCTGCTTAAAATGTTTTAGAGTAAGTTTAACTCTAGAATACCAAAGATTGATTAAAAAATATTCCAGAGTTTTTCTCTTTCTCTCTCATTGTTGTCACTTATTTTTAAATTAGAGATCCAACATATAAAATGAAAGATCAAAGTAGCACGTAAACATAAAATAAGGTAACACACACTAATATTTCAGAAACAATAATAAATTTTTTATTCGACTCTAATATGCTACAATACATATAACAACATTAAATATTTCTCAAGGCTGACTAGGAAGCATAACACTTCAAAAACGACGAACAATTAGTTTCAGTCAAGCAAAAATATGACATCTCTGGGATACACAACAGAGTTAGTAAGATATTTGGTCAAGCTAAAGAGAAACAATATCTTTTTTAAGTGTAATGTAAAATTACACTCGTTCTATGGTTAAACATATGTATTTTTACACATCACAATACGATTAACCTTACAACTTCTTCCAAGGTGTAAATGCATTTTCCAAGGCAAAAATAGTGCTGAATTTCAGTCAAATATACAACACATATAGAATAAATAAAATTAAATGAAAGTATTAAATTCACAAACATTTTTTTAAAAAAATAAACATTTTAGAATTTTAGAACATTTAGTATTCAGTTTCATCTTATAAACTTTTATGATCAAATTATAAAAGAATTTATTTTTATTAAAAATATTGTTTTTTTGTAGAAGTTATATCAGAAAAAAGAATAACTAAAAGATTTTCTTTACACTTAATAGTTATATGTACTGTACAAAATATACATATAATTTAAAATCAAAGAAATTTCTTAATTATTGTGAAGCATTTCAAAATGGTATATTTATTTATTTGTAACTTATAGTTATGCTTAATAAGTAAACAATACAATTTCAAACAAAATAATTTTGTAATTTATCCATATGATATTCACAGGTTGAAATATTATAGGATTTAAAACTTAAGATTACACTTTACATTGTAAATAAGAAAAATAAATACATTTCTGAATTTACGCTTTCATTTATACCTTAGACAAATATAAATATAACACATAAGATTATAATTATTATACATTTTAAATGCCTTTCTGACATTTTTATGATATGCAACTTTTTTTCTTCAAAAACAAAACAATAACAGCACAATAAAACCGAATCACATCACAATTGAAGTTGGGATTAATAACAATAAAAAATGAAGATGTTTGAAAATGGCAGTAAAATGAAAATGATAATTTAATGATGAAGCATAATTAGTGAGTTATTAACAAGTTCAAAAAGTGCAAAAAACAGGAAACATTGATTCTCTCAGAAAGAAGGAAAAAGTTTCATCAGAACATTGTAATAGTAATATCCAATTAGTTTCAAACGTAGCTTAGTTTGAAATAAAGTCAAAAATAGTATAGAACTGACAAAGTTCTCTACAAATATTAACAACGATAAAAAGATGCTATTATAGATGAGGAATTATAGTATTTCAATAAATAATGTTAACACATGCAAACCAATATAAAAATCCTAGAATGATAAAAAGAGATACAAGAACAGTAGAAAAGACAAAAGAAAAAAAAACATATACTAATATGGCGCAATATACTCGAAATCATACATTCTTTTGTTCAAAACTTATTTATGCGTATCAGTGTTATCCCATGTTTATACAGGATTGATTTAAACATAAACAAATTGTGCTTTTTGCATATTGCATCTATTTCAAAGATTTATGAATACAAAGTTTCATAAAGTAAATAATTTGTAACAAAAATTTCAACAAAACCAAACGATTTTTTTAAAAAAAATTAACAATAAAAATAGTAGTTAATATTTGAATATAGATATATAATCAAACGATTATATATCACAACGATTATCACACATGAAAAAGATTTTAACAATAAAAAGAATAACCATTACTCAAATGTCCATATATAACCAAACGATTAACTGTCATATCACAAATGAAAAAAAACCCCGATTTTTTAAAAAAAATAAGATTTTAACAATAAAAATAAAACCATTACACGAACATCAATGTAGAACTAAATGATTGACAGTTATATCGGAAAAAAAGCAACATTATACAATTAATAATATTTTAAACTATATTACAATACTTGTATAGTAATTTAATAACAACAAACCTATGTAAATGCAAAAATCAGACTCAAAACTTTTTCTCTATATAAGAATGCAAAAATACACACAAAAATTATTTCATAACGGCAACATGTCATCTATGCTACATTCACATGAAAGCATTGAAATGGCAAATTCAGCAATATACACAATGAAATTGTACAATGTTTCAAATTCCACCCCCAATAACTTTACAATACCTAACATTATACAATATTCCGGCCAACGAATATATATATATGGCACACACAAGTACGACTAGATTCGAGTGAAGACTTTAAAAAAATACATCACAGAGTTTTTTTTAAGTACATTCATATAGAGAAAGAAGTATTCTAACAAGCTAGAGAATTAAAAGGAGGCAAGATACGTAGTGCAGAGACAAATCATGGCTCTAATTTCACGTTTCTTTTTTTTAGTTCAATATTAGAAACTCCCATGTAATGAAGATATGTTTCAATATACAATTCTTGTGTGTGTGTGAACGGGATTTTATTATTAAAATCCTTATTTTTCTTTTACAAAAACGAGATTCAAACTTGTTTCTCTGCAACGTGGGTGACTCACACTATTACATTAAAGTGTGTGTTGTGCAAGTCTCCCAGCTTATGTCATTTATTGTATAATAAAAGACGGGGCATATCTTTTTTATCTAGTGAAATTCTTAATATGTATGAGAGAAATATTGCACAAAATGCAATCGGCTGATGCACGCACCTGGGCGAAAAAGCTCAGTGATGTGTGAATTGGACGCGATGCAAGGTGATTGTTTACTTATTTATCCCCCTCACCCCCATTTCAGATTCTATAAACAACTCTTTATAAAAAAAATCATTCGGTGCGATCGACAGGTGAACACACGCAGTTCATTTATTTAAATGTTTTTTATAAATGTGCGTGTAAAAACAATTCGTTTTAAAGTATCGTTTGGATATGATTTATTAGTGTATTTTTTGATAACCGGAACGTATAGAGATTTTTAAACTTCAACAATGTAATTATTTGATAATATATTTGAAAATTCATAAATTTATTTAGTTTTAACTTCATGATTTTTATATATGTTTGAGAAAATCGGTTTTATATTGATATTGAAATGAAAATGTATCTTATGTATTAATGATTGCAATGTATTGATACATTTTTAAAAATATAATTTAACAAGAAAATTTATTTAAAATAATTTTATTTTCCATGATTCTCATTGTTATTGATTAAATGTTTGAAAAATAAAACTGACGAATACTTTTTTAAAAATAAATTAAAATTAATATGTATTTCTTTTTCACACAGAAGTTGATAAATAGTTTTCGTTTTGATTTTTTATAGATTGGATATATTTTTATTTATAATTATGCATAAATAATGCTTTAAGCACAAATGTAGGTGTCAGAATATATAAAGTTTTTCATTATATGCTGATGTAACCTTTAACGCTATTTTTTAAGATTGTATATATTACTTCGAAAAATGAGCTTCAAATGCAAGAAAGAGTGGCTTGTAAATGATTTCGAGAAACAATTTTAATAAAAACATCTAAATAAAGATTTCAACAAGCTTACAATAAGTCATATATTCCAATAAAAATCAATAAATATATGTACTGGCCAACAAATATATAAATAGTATTCAGTTTGAAACAAAGCTAAATGTCTTCATTACGAAAAAAATTGCACATGATATTGAACAATACTTATTTTCAATCTTTCATTTTCCTGTATTAACATAACTTGAAAAAAGGGGCTGTACTAATATCACAGTCTATCTGGATGATGAATGTCCAATTAGATATTGAAATACATATATTAAGAAATGATTCCTTTAAGAGGAGTAGAAAGTATTAGTATTCTCGAACTACAGATAACTTGAAACGAATCTAAACTGGCTATGCTATGACTAAATTCTTAATACACACATTTTCAATCAATACACCACTACCTATCTCAATTATATAAATAAAGATGTAATTATTTTAATACTATTCTATTAAAATAACAGTAAATATTTAAAGAATAATTCTAGGCTTTTAATTCTTACATACAGAGTTACTTGCAGTGGCGTAACAAACCCCCACATTGCGAGGGGGCCCAAAGCCTGAATGACGTCAAGTACGTATTTGGGCTTGCGGCCCAAAACATGACTTTGCAGGGGCCCTAATATTCTTCGTTACGCCATTGGTTACTTGAATCTAGTATGGAAGAATTAACTATTATGTTTATGGTGAGTATTTTGAGAACGAAGCCTAACACTTAGTGGAGAGAAATAATTTTTTTCTCTGAGGCAAAATATTTTTTAAATATGAGTTTATACTTATCTCTCTAAGTAAATATTTATTTTTTATAATAATTTATTCTCTCAATTATATGGATATAACGAGAGATAATCTATATCTGATTATTTTACTTATATTATTCTCTATACAGAATAATTTATAGGTAACAAATATAATCTTTGCTTAATATGTTATAATTTATTCTCTCAATCAACTGACGTAACTACTGGCAAGTGTGTTTATTATTCTTTCATTTAAATTCGGTTGCTGATTTAGTTAGTTATCTCTCATCAAATCGATTTAAAATGGTAAGAATGTTTTTAAAAATAAACAAAATGTTCCAATGCAATCTTTAAAATCCTCAAAAAATATAATATTTCCAGCCCAAATTTCATTTCTCAAAGACCACAGGATACAATGATACAGATGACATAACGATTTGGTAATTAACACTAATTGTTCTTTGGTTTACCTGTCTTCGAACAAGGAAAAAAAGTCTCTCATATATAAAGCCATGTCTTATAACAGGTTTGTGCTCCTTAAGTACGACAATAGATCACCAATAGTCTTTTTAGTTAAGTTACCAATCTTCAACAAGTTCTCCAAAAATGCGTTTAAGATGAATTTCTTCAAGAGGTCCGTGACAGTTAATTCGAAACAAATAGAAACAACAACGAATCGTTCTTTGGTTTTTCAACAATGATCAAAGCGTTTCTGTGTGTTTTTTGTAACGTCCACCAGCTTTCGAAGTGCAGATAGATAGAACGGAATTTTTCTAAGCTGGAGTTTTCCAAGCGTGTACATCCGGGTGGTATTTCCCAGCATCGATCTACTTGTACAAGTCTACGAATTTTTTTATCTTCTATAGATTGACACATGGACTTTTGGGCTACAGCGAAGATCGTGAGAGTTCTTCGCCAGGGTGGACCCAGTGCAGGGTGCGAAAGTTTCTGAGACGGGAAGGGGTCATGCCTGCGCTCAGGCGGGGCCGGGATCTTTGGAGGGCCCCCGGTAGAGTGCCTGATGCGAACGGGTCATGCCGTGTGGATTTTCGCACCCTGCTAGCCACCCCGAGCTTCAGGCAAACAAAATGACCGGACGGTGTCCGGCTCATGGTTCTTTCTTAGAAGGGCAGGCTGGACGTGAAGATATTCTCGACCAGCGGGGGTGCTGGCACGAGATCCTCCAGCCTGAGGTAGAAGATGCGTTGCAGTCCTGGACACTGAGTGTTCTCAGTTCGGGCAGTTGGGTGAGGATGCGACTGAAGTAGTGGCGCTTCTTTTGTGCTTCGTTGTTGTATGTGACGTGGTCTCGCAGAGATCCAATGATTTCATCTGCACCTGTTCCACGCGCTGGGTTCTTTCAGACCGTGACGTTCTGTAGAAAGAAACAAAAGGAATTGGTTATAACACAAAAATTAAAAAAAATACATTTTTGGTTTTGATATTGTTTTTATCTATTTCACGTGACAAAATTATCAGTAAATTAGAAAAGTTGATAAAAATTTCGATTATCTATAGTAACTGGTAGTTAAAATTGGAAAAATTCTTAATATAAGAAGTTTTCATTAAACTAGCAGTTTTCACTATACTAACATTAAGGTATATAAAAGTGCTTAATTTTTTTTGAACAAGTATTTCCTTAATTTTTTTTCATGATTTAACAAAGGACAATCAACCTAACAATATCATT
>BMAO01026759.1:0-32920 GCA_019973975.1 Trichonephila clavata
TTTATCATTTTAAAGTATAACAACAAATAATTTTATACAACTAATCACTAATCCATGCACAATATTTTTCGGTAACCCCGTATTTTGCTAACTCAAATAGATTCAGCAGTTTCCGCACACGTGAGCATGTAACACCTAATTGCCCATTCGAGAAACATGGATTTTCTAAGTCCAAGTATCAAATGAATATTGTCCGGGTTTCGGATTAATTTATGGTCATCGCGAAAGCCAAGCGAATCGGGAAATGAAACCTTTTGAATGGTATTAGAGATTCTGACGGTATCAGTGGAATACGTGGTAACAGATTCCGTAGTAGCAGAACTGAATTTTCGTTTAAACTTTACAGTCAAAATTTTTGCTTCAAGAAGTTCTCGGTATAATTCTTTTGATGATCAAACATGCACCGTTGCATTATCTAGGTGAATTTAAGATATGCAGATAATAACCAGGGAACCAACTGAAGATTATGTGGTAACATTCCTGATACATCTAGAGAATTCATAAACTCGGTTGGAAAATTTACGATTTTGTTTTCATCCACAATAGTGTTGATTGGTTTAAAAGGTGTTGGATCAACTGGCAACAACCCTGTGTCTGGAAGTTTATTTCATCACAGTATCAACATTTTTTCTGATTAAGTAACAGGATTACAGAGGCAATTAATTATCTAGATAATTATACAGTATATCCGGAAAGACACTCTCAATCAGTTTTTTTTGCCTAAAGAACATTACAGAAATCGTCTGGTTATTTCATGCATTATGTATTGGGATGAAGTTCTACTTCACAGTTTCCAATATTCAGTAGTTGGTTACGAAATATTTGCTCAGATTGATCATCTTGCAAATGTACTTGCGTGTTTATGGTCAGTTGAAGTGCTCATAAAAATGATTGTTTTAAACAGGCATTAATCTCACTAGCAAAAGTAGAACGTGTAATGGCTGTTAATGTCTGACAGAAATCACCAGACAGTAATACAACAGCAACACCGAATATTCTCTCATAACCAGTTAAATCTTGCAAAGCTCTATGTAATGCTCCTAAAATTCAATTTCAGATTCTCATTTCACACTCCGAAATGCACATGGAGCTGACTTTTGATGTTCCAGCGCGAGTAAGTTTAGTCGCTAGGGAGAATGAAAATCCGGATGCGGGACTCCAATCATATGCCTTTTCTCCTAATTCAGACAATATCTGGCAAGTTTGGTGGAGTTTCTGAAATATGATTTCAAATTATCGTTTCTCACCCTTATATACAACTGGAGATTACATTTGTGCCCCTGAGCCGGCAAGTTCAGTACCTGGAAGGAGTATTAGGGTCCTCTGGCATTATCTGGCAAAGTTACAGGAATTTCTAAAATTCGATTTTAAACTCTCATTCGCCATCCCTAATTACAACAGAAACACACTTTTCCCGCATCAAGACATTAAGGGTAAGCTCTTGCCATGGTTTGCGTAATAAAGGGCCATCCTGAATTATCCGGCAAAGTTACAGTTATTTCTCAGATTGGATATCAGATTCAGATTATCCATTTTGAAATACACCAGGGACCAAGTTTTCATGATCCAGAGCTTTTAAGGAAAGCCCCTGTTATGGTGTGTCTAAAATACGGCCGACTGGCTTTATCAGGCAAAGTTACTGTTATTTTTGGAAACTGACTCGAAAATCGGATTCCACACCCTGAAATACACCAGGCACTTAATTTTCGTGCATTTTGGTTTGCAATATCTGCTTCCGCAGACACATGAGCATTGTCACATTTTGCGATTATTCCCTTACGGGAATATTCGCAAAATCTGGCAATTTTTTCCCCGGTTTCTTCACATTTCTGGCAATAAAAAATTATGGCATCATTAATTAAAATAAAAACTATCCTATGTTTTAAGTTGGAGAAAATGACACACAAAATACAAAATTATATTATGATCGGTTGAGTAGTTTTGGAGTCTATCACGGACAAACACTGTGACACGTAATTTTTATATATAAAGACTAGCTGACCCGGCAAGGCGTTGCACGGGTTTTTACCGAGGGCAAAACTTAATCCCCATGTTAATTTCCTCCTTTCTTTCTGACGCCAGCACTTTTGTGTGGGTGTGACGCGTACGATGTGAATGCAAGGCCCATGAGTGCGTATGAATGGTTTTCTCATTTAACATTTTCCCTTCTCTTCACAAAATCAGCACTTCCAATATAATTCTTCAAAATTACTTTTACTTCTTTGTTTCTTTCCTCTTCGTTTAGCCCGTCTTTGCACGGGCTTTTACCGAGTGAATAACTTAATCCCCATGGGAATTTCCTGTTTCCCTCAGGACGATAGCACTTATGTGTGTGTATGCACGCGATGTGAATGATTTCTTTAACTATGTCATTAAAACTCCCTTTTTCGAAATTGGTTCTTGCGTTGGTGTGGTAATTAGGAGAGATGGGTGAAAGCTCAGGTGTCGTTCTCATCACTTACCGTGGTTGAAAATTTCGAAGCCCCTCACCATAAACTCTCGAGTAGGTGAACAGTGCGACTTTAAAATCCCTCACTCACTTTTCATTTCTTTCGTTGAAATTTTTTAGGCCCCGGAAACGAAAATGTAGCTTTTTTAAAATAGTTGTATGTTGAAAAAAGACAGAAAAGTAGAAATTTTTCAAATTACAAAATTTCACTACTATTTTAAATCTTGAAGTAAAATTGTGAGGATTTTTTTAAATGTTCAACACACGGGAAAAAATTCCATGCAATTATCTTTATAAAAGAAGAAATTATTAATTATTAAGTATTTTGAGTGCTTTATTAAAGTTTGTTCAAAGAAGCTTTTGGCTTTTTATTTTTTAAATCACTGATACTAAAATTTTTAAAAATAATTTTTACTTAAACGCAATGATATTGATCCATTTCACAGCATAAAATTCAAAAATAAAATAATACTATGTGATAAAAATATATTTAAGAATATTTCCTTATATTTCTTTATGATATTTTTTTCTTATATTCTACTGTTCTTCAATAAATCAATCTTTAAGAATAAAAAAAACTATCGGTTGTGATGCGTTATATGAATGAGCGTCAAGTGTTATGAGGGAATTCCCCTTTTTACTACGCAGCGAAAGACTCAAAACTACCTCAACCTTTCCAGTCTTCCAAACAGAAAGCTAACACAAAGTAAATGACCTCGATGCAATTCAGGAATAACGTCCGAGTACCGAAAACTTTCACCCTCTGCTTCCACAGACACATAAGCATCCCTTACGGGAATCTGGCAACGTTTTTTCCGGATTCTTCACATTTCCGTCAATAAAAAAATTATGGCGTGATTAATTGAAATAAAAACCATCCTATGTTTTAAGTTGGATGAAATGACACACAGTATGCAAAATTATATTATGATCGGTTGAGTAATTTCGGAGTTCATCGCGGACAAACACTGTGACACGTATATTTTATATATAAAGATAATCACATTTTAACGAAATTCAACCCATGAGCTGCAACTGGCCAATTATACATGAACAAAAAATGAAAACTTTCAACCTTTTTATCATGCAAGTAATTTTTTATTTTCCTATTAGTATTTTTTCCCTTAGAAATCAATTTACTACAATATTGCAGAAAGGAGGAGTTAATGAAAAATGTAGTATAAAGTCTAGTTCAAAATTTTGAATCAAATCCAAAACATGGCTTCAAGTTTTTGTTATAAGCCGTGATATTTTACTCTACCAAGATCCATTTCCTTGTAGAAAAGCATATCATGCAATTATAAGGAAAGTTAATTCTATTGAGAAACCATGCTATAATTTTGTAAAATTAATAAAAATGAAAAATTTGTATTCTTTTTAAAATTGTTTACTTATAAATATTATTTTTAAAGAAATTTTAAAATTTAATTTTTGAATCAAATTTTTCATGTGATACATACTATTAAAAATCTGTGACATTCTTAACAGATGGGTATTTTTTTTTTCACTATCAATTCTATACTGGAAGATAATATTACAGCAAAGCAAAAACTGTTAAATTTTAAGATATATAAACTTTTATCACATGCAAATAAAATGGTTATAAATAGATAAATACAGACGCCAGACATCTTTTATTATGGTATTTATTTATGGATTTATGGTAAAAATTGAAAATAGTAATGTAAAAAAAGCTGAAAATTTAATTGACATGGAATTACATTAATTCAGAAATGGGATTTATCGGATTATACAGTATAAGCCGCACACTTTTAACGTAAAAAAATAATATAAATATTTATGGGTGCACACAATAAGCTGGGTAGAAAGAAAAGAGTTAAGTTGGGATCAGAATTACTGGAAGCATTATATACTGAAAATGGACTAAAACAGAGACTCCCTGTTATGTCATCTGTTTAATATAGCACTAGAGAAGGCAATTAGAAACTCTGATGTAAAAACTCGGAAAACAATTTTAGTTAAATCTGTACAACTGCTAGTAGCCATTTGCAGACGATATTGATATCGTGGGAAGAAGTAAGGCAGCTGTAGTAGAGGCTTTTAGTGAACTTGAGACAGCAGCAAAAAACATAGGATTGATGATCAACAAAGAAAAAACTAAATTCATGGCAATAACAAACAGAATCTAAAATATACTATCTTAATGAATATGAGTTTGAACCTCATATTCAATAATTTACCTCAATTTAATAAATACTTAGGCACAAGTGTAAATAATAGTAATGACATAAAAAAATGAAATTAAAAAGGCTAACAGAAATTAAATTTAAATATAAAATTAAATTTAAATACATAAGTAGTAAAACAAAAATACAATTATACAAGGCTCTAGTAAGACCAATTGTTTTATATGGTAGCAAATGCTGGACAATTAACAAAGAATACAAAGAGAAACTGATGACTTTCAAGAGAAAAATCTTGAGAAAAAATTCTGGTGCAGTTAGAGAAAATGGCTTCTGGAGAATATGATACAACCTTGAACTTCAATTGAAATATAGTAAGCCCAACATAGTCAAAGTGATCAAGGCTTCCCAAATAAGGTGGCTGGAACATGTATTTTGATATAGTGATGAAAATCCTGCTAAGAAAATAACTTTCCAAACTTCAGAGGGAAAAAGGAAAAGAGGAAAACTACGAAGAAGGTGGATGGATCAAGTAGAAAAGTGGTTGAAGGACTTGGGAGTTAACCCATTGAAGAAAATAGCATCGAATAGATCAAGATGGTATAAGCTGACTGAGACAGCCTTGACCTGTAACCAACTACAGTGCTTGGAAAGAAGAATACAGAAAAGATAAGCATGAAAAAAAAATTGTATGCCCATCTCTGACCTTTTGGTCATTTGTTCACAAGCAGCCCAATATAATATAGAACAATAGCAGTCATCAAAGGTACAGTCAACTTTCAAAGAAATACAGTTTAAAACAGCAGGGAATATACTGACATGAGCATATAAAAAATCAGATTTCTACATATGCATTTGGCCTCCTTTTGTAAAGGTTTTTCACCTTCTAACATCCACATATTTAGTCATTTTAAATTTGTTTTAAATGATTTATTGATATACATATTTAAAGACTGAACTAATGACATTAATTAGCCCAGAATAACAATTTCTTTGTATTATCCTTTAGATGGGATCTGAACATGTCCCAAACTCTAAAAGATTTTCTGGATTCTTTTAAACACCCCACGACACTTCAACAAAATATTTCTTATTCATAATTTTACACCTTTTTTGTTCCTCCATCCTTTTCATGCACATGAATGAAAACATCTTTTGAGAAATCAGATTTCAGCATTGGTCTTCTTTTAAAAATAACCATGCATTTTATTGTTGTACTGTCTACTAAGCAAAAGAGCCCTACATTGAAGAGAGATATTTCATGACCTATTGTTTTTATGTGAAACATTTTTGACAAAAAATAAGAGCATAACACAAGTACATTTTAGGTTTCTGTGTTAAAAAAAGTGTGTATTATATAGAGAAAACGCCTAAAAATATAAAAAATGCAGTTTGAAAGTATTGGTGCATGCAGAATAAAATGAAAACTAAAAATAATACATATGAATAACCAAAATACAAAGAATGTTTTAAAATTTTTTAAAAATAATACCATAAATATTAAATTAAATTAAATAATATTTGAACAAATAATTACATACTGGAGTCAGATAAACTTCTCCTTTATTTGTTACTTCCAATACGGCATGGTTCCTTGACACTTTTTTATCACTGCACTGTAATTAAAAAAGTTATCAAAAATAAAATTTTAACTTATCTTTGTAAGAAAAACTTAATATATGTATTTTAAAAAATAGCATTCGAGAAAATTTCAATAATAGGAAACAAAACATAAAACAGAGAAATAAACAGCTTAATAAAAGCAAATAATTCCTAAAAAGAAATTTACAGTTATATTTAAATTTTTTTTTACAATTCTACATATGTTGGAAATTACCCACAAATCTCAAATAAAATCTCTCAATCTCAATTCATTTTTTTTCTTTCAAGCAAAAACAACGGCATACAAAGGAAAATATAACTTTATTTCCATTATGTAATTGGTTGATTCAGATTTCTAGCATAAGGACACATTTTAGCCAACTCGAAAGAAAAAAAAATTCCATTTTATAAATTAAAATTATTTGAAATAGTACTTATGTACTAACAAAGCCATGCCAACTTTAAAGATAACTCACCCAATTGGCAACTTCGATTTCACATGTGCCATAAGTGCTGAAATGACAACCATATATGTTTCATTTCCTATTTCTTTAAATGCTTGTCATTCTAACCTAATCATTCATTAATGAGGCAAGCTCAAATACTAAGATGCAAATCTGGGATTTACTGAATTCTTAAATAATAGAATTTAATAATAAATTTATTATAATTATATATAATTATTGTTATGATATATAATAAAATACTATAGATTTGATAATAATAAAATTTAAAAAATTAAACTAAATAATAAAAATTAGTTAATCTTTTTCTGTTTTTGATTATTTATAATTTTTTTATTATTTTTCCCATAGTATTTTTCGACTATGCGCTCCCTATTTTTGTTATTCCACTTTTAGAATTTGTAGGGTTTAATTCAATGTCACCAATATGGTTGTAATAATACGTACCATAAAATCCATTGTAAAATGCACACTTTTAACACAAAAAATAAGATCGAAATTTACGAATGCACATTATATGCCGGGTATAAAAAGGATAGCTTCAAAAATAAAAAGAGATATGCATAAAAAAACCTTAGACATCTACAGAGATCAGAATACTATTTATTTAAAAGAAATGTCATACCTTATGAACTTAAAGGTTTGTTTTTCTAGAAATATACTATCTTTTCAAAATTTTGGGGTAATACCTTGAATAAATGGTTTTAAAACACAATCACATTACTAACATACATTGCAGGTCTCGTCATAAAAAAAGGGGGAGCCCGTTATATAGCGAATACACCTTAAAATTAAAAAATGCAGATTGAAAGCACAGGTATGTGTTATACATCGGTGCAGGTTATACGCCAGATTTTACAGTAAGTACCTTTGAAGGTCCTAAATATAGCTAAAATCTAAAGTAAAAAACTTACATAAAATTAAATACTTGATAGGAAAACCAATGCCAGGTAAGAAGTTAAATGTTTACAGCTAGGGATTTTTCCCAACCATGTCAATTAAAGTTAAAGAACATTATTTAAAAAATTTAAGATGAAAAAGAGAATGATGAATATTTAACCTAGGTCATTAGACAAACCAGTAATTACCTGAACATTTTCCTATTCCTTTGGAACTATTTTTTCCTCTTTATGGATGACATTGCTGCAATCTAATTGTGAAAGCAAGGGTGAATACATGGGTTTCTGAATTACATATCACAATCCCATTGATTGACTATAGAAAGACTATATAAAGAGACAAGGGCCTCTAGAAAAATGTTTGCCTGTTGGCAACGGTAATAAAAGTATTTGGGACCTTTTTCAGGGACCAAAGGTTGACAGGATATAGTGTAGGGAATTTTGACTAGCTAGCTGATTAGTCCTCTATATGCGACAATTTTACAAATGGTTGGAAAATGTATTCGCAGCCATGTGGGTGGGAGAACAAATAAAAATTAACACTCCTATACTCTGCCAAATTCCAGTTCTAACTTCCTCTGCCAACAAGCAAACCCTTCTGCAGAATCTTTCTTCTCTATAGTAATTTGCAGGGATTGTGATATGTAACTCAAACACTTGTGTATTTGCCATCTCTTACTCTCATGATTCGACTGAAATAATGACATCCAAAAAGTGAAAAAGGCATTGAAATTGTTTTTATGTTGCAGGGTGTAATAGGGTCTGTCTACATAAAAACTCAACCAACTGAATATGCACCACACAGTTAATTCCTAGACTGAGATATAGAGATACCTGGAAGACTAGACCAGGGTTGAGTTTTATAGAAAATACAGTCCTGACTCAAATACTCAGAGCCAGAATTGAATTTCACATGGGATCATGATCAACCCTGCTCAGTCCATGTGGAAACAATTGTCAGATTGGACAAGGATGAAGAATTTTCATTTGTGTCTCCTAAAGAACTCTGTGTTTTGATCCTCAATCAGCATTATCTATCTCATGAAAAATTGTCTTTAACAATGCTATTATATAACCATGGTTTTGGATAACATGGAGATTCTTTGATATATGCTGTATTTACTCGAATCTAAGCCGCACCATTTTTCTAGTGTTAATGCTACTGAAAATCAGGAGCAGCTTAGAATCAAAGTCAAAACAATTGTTGGATGGGGAAAATTAAGTTCCACCCCTTTCAAAAAGAAAATGTAGCCTTTCATTCATTCTGGCACCGATAACTTAGCCCACTCTGCAGTATATCTCCAGTATTCAGTCTATCCTAAACATCATTGTGCTCGCATAAAAAAAAATTATGAGTTTTCTTTTAATTACGTAAAAAGACGAGTTCACAATGACACAAGTTGTAAAGGGAGATAATTTCAGAAAAAAATCAGAAGCAGAGCAGCAGCCACTAAAAATTTGACATGGATGAAACAGATATGCGTCAATTGCATAAGAAAAACATGATTTTTGCTAGTAAACATACAACAGTCTTTAATAATTTTTTTACATTCCTTTAAAAAAAATGCTGTATAACAAATGTACTGGATGGCATGGAAGAAGACTTGTGAAAAAATGGCAAAGCAGGCACCAATTCCCAAGTCAGCTATGACAATAGGAAAAACAAATCATTTTCGAAACGATGGTTTGAGTAATTATATGTTCATGTATGTATTTGAAAGATTTCTATGTACAATAAATATATATATTCTTTATTTCTCATTTAAAAAAAAAATTTTATTTCTTGAATATCGGATATTTATGAAACTTTTGCGTAATTTTTTATTTTTTCTCAAAAATGTGTAGAGAATTAGGGGTGCTGCTTAGAATCGATGACAACATTTTTTCACAAAGACATTTAGAGTTGGGGGTGCGGCTTAAATTCTAGTAAATATGTGATATGAATATCCTACTGTGGGGAAGAGACACAGACAAACAACTCATCCCTAAAGAAATATCATCCTAATTAAATTTGCAAATATGTCACAATAATGTCATCTTCTCCATGCAAGTAAAAAAAGATAATGTATTTTGAAAATTTAAATTATGAATTGATTTCAACATTTTAATGATCAATGGATAAGAAAAAGAATTTGAGTTATATAAAGATTCTAAGATATATTCAAAGAATTCATGAAAGTAAGAAAATTTTTATTTCAATTTAAGACATATTTCAACAATTTATTAATGTTAGATATCTAGCAGTAAAAACAGAATATTCAGGATGAAGCTGGAAAATATACAGAGAGTGATCTATTGAAGAAGAGAGCCAACATGGTTTGTAAGATTTGCTACCATCCATACAAATATGAATAAAATTGGGAAATTATACAACAACAATACATAAAAAAAAAATTTTAAGTCAATTCCTATTTTGAATGGATGAATAGAAAATAATCATATTTTTACACAAAGGTGTCCAAAAGTTAAGCATAAATCGTAAAATGTGAAAAACATGGAGTAAAAATTCGTAAAATTATTACAAATTTCTTGCGGATATTAATTGGGTGAAGAAGAAACATTGGGTTTATGCAAAACTTTTCAGTCGACTACGTCCTGCGCGAAACACCGGCGCATGTCACAATGCAGAGAAACCGATCAACGCAGCATAGGCAGTTCAGACAAGTTTCGTGCAACTGCTGTGCGAAGGAACGTTGTTAACCATCAAACAAGGTGAATGATGGCACAAAGACGCCAATTGGAAATGTTTACGAAAGGAAGAATCGTTGGAATGCTGGAATCCTCACGATCACAATTCGAAGTGTCTCGAACTCTGAATGTGGACCAGTTTGTGATCTCAAGACTGTGGCAGAGGTTTCAAAGAACGGGAGCTGTTACCCGACAACCAGTATCAGGTCGACCCCCACGAGTCACAACCCCTTGTCAAGACCAATATCTGGTATATATAATAAGTGTGCAACCTCAAGAGGGGCAGTACTGCCAGAGCACTGGGTTCGGCGCTCACAGTCGCCACAGAAATACGAATTTTGAGACAAACTGTTTACAAGAGACTCAATCATGCTGGCCTGTATGCCAGAAGACCAGCAGTCCCTCACGTCTGCGCATAAACACGCTCGTTTGAACTGGAGTTTGAAACATCAACATTGGAGTGTGGGAGAGTGGGCCAATGTGATGTTCCATGACAAGTCCCGGTTTAGTCTGAGTAAAGATTCTCGGCGGGTAACTATATGGAGAGAACATGGAACACGTTTTGAACCAAGAAACATAACGGAAAGACATCATTTTCCATCAAGGGGAGTAATGGTATGGGAAGGCAGCATGATGGACAGCTGCACAGACCTCCATTTCTTTGACACGGGGTCTGTGACTGCTCAAAGTTACAGAGACGAAGTTCTTGGGTCTTATGTTCGCTTGTTTCGAGGTGCTGTCGATCCTGACTTCATATTCATGGATGATAATGCGCCATGTCACCGAGCGGTGTTGATTGATGACTTCCTTGAAACGGAAAATATCCAGCGCATGTCATGGTCCGTGAGCTCCCCTGATTTAAATCCTGTCGAGCATGTATGGGATATGCTCGGGAGACAAATTGCAGCCCTTTCGCACCCACCAAGCTCTACTACAGAACTGAAGAGAACTCTCCAAGAAGCTTGGAACCGTTTGAGCCCACAACTCATTCATCATCTCATATCAAGTATGCCAAATCGCTGTGCAGCGTGCCTGGCTGTCAGAGGTTATCACACGCCTTATTAAACTGCAGCATCAGTATTTTATTTAATGTTTTCTTTCGTTTTTTCTTTAAAGTGTGTATCCTTGATATGCTCAGTTTTCTTTCAAACTGCTACTTTGGATAATAAATTTAATTATTATCATTCTTTTGATTTGCTTCCTTATTTTATAACCATTTTACACTCGCATATCACGTTTCCCGCCATTCTGATTTACAGTTACTTCTTTATTCACATAATTATCAATTATGCTTAACTTTTGGATACCACAGTGTATATATATACAAAATATACATACATACATAGGGAGAGAGCGAACTAATAGTAGGAATTGAAAAAAGAGCATGATTTATCTGCATTGTTGTAACAATGCACAACCAGTTTGGCTAGTTTGGTTGAAAACCGGTTTTCGACGGCAACTTTTGTCATCGTTTTAAGTTACTTTGTTACAACAATGGAGATAAATCTAAGCTGGCATCAAAAACTGGGTAATTATTTTAATTAATTAACCGGTAATTAAAGAATTAATATTTGAAAAGACTATATTAACATTAAGTGTCCTCTGCTACAAGTTTTAAAAAATTTATTTTAACTTGATTGGATGAATAGAAAGAATTTTAATTATTATTGAAAATTTGAACAAGATAAACATATGTGGTGCCATCACTATTACTTACTATCACCATTTATTACTTGCAAGTAGCACCACCATATTGTAAATAGACTCCACTATTTTTATTTCAATAGTTTTTATATATGTTGCTCGTGCTGGGTGCGAGTTCAATAACTAGCACTATTTTAATTTAATTGTTTTGTATATATATTTGTGTTAATTCAATAAACTTTACTTTTGCTTGTCCGACTTCGTTGTGTGTTTAAACTATGTATGTGCATTTGGTGACCCTGGACTAGCCTGCCTATGCTATTGTTGGTCTGCTAACGGATATCTCTGCCTGCCTTTGCTGCTGTTGGACTGCTAACAAAAGTAGCTGCCTGCCTCTACTCGTTACAGCTTTCCTCATCTCCTGGTGTCATCAAGTCTTTTTCCTGAAATCTCTTGCGTTATCCTACTCGTGCAGCGCTCCATAATCTGTTTCCTTTTGGACCATCGTCTCCACTTAATCATGAGTGAAGTGGATGATTTGAAAAGCAAACTTCAAGAGTTACAAGGAATAATTGAGCAACAAAATCAACGGTTGCAACAGTCATTTTCTATTACTAATGAAAGCAACTGGATGGAGCCACCTCAAATTTTATCAAGTTTCTTCCAAATTACCGCCCTTTTAAGCCGATAAGCCAGCTGTATGGTTCGCGCAAGCTGAATCCCTATTAGCACTGGCACACATAACTTCGGATGCCACGAAATTTCATTATATCATAGCCAACTTGGAGAGTAGATATGCAGCTGAAGTTGATGATATTATCACCAACTCCCCCCCCCCCAACTACAGGATGTACGAAAAATTGAAGAAGCAACTTATCAACCCTGCCTTTCACTCCCCGAAGAGCAGCAAGTATGAAAACTTTTGGGACGTGAAGAACTTGGTGATCATAAACCGTCCCAGTTCCTTAGGTATCTTTGCTCATTAGCAGGTGACATCAAGATAAAACCTACACTCCTTCGTTTATTGTTGTTGCAACGTCTACCTCTATACGTCCAAGCCATTCCCCCCCCCCCCAAGGACAATCAACTTTCGAACCAGACCAAATTGCAGATATGGCTGATAGAATCATGGTAGTTCCCCTTCTAACCTTTATGCCCTCTGTGAACTCTATTGATCCCATAGTTGCTTCAGCATCTCCCAGAGTTTCAGCGACATTAGAATCACTGGCAGAGAGGGTGGAGGATCTTACTAAACAGGTGAAGCTCCTGCAAACACGTTCCAATTCAAGAACCTTGAGTAATTCATCCCGCCGTAGATTCAGTGACAGTTCTTACCATAATCTTGCCTCTCAAAGTACTAAAAATTCAGGAATGTGTCACTATCATCGACGACGGAAAAAGCTAGGAACTGCATAAAACCTTGTAATTTTTTGGAAAACACTCACGGCAGCCAGTAACAGTGGCTACTAGTTACCATATTGGAAGCAGTTGCCTTCTAGTTACCGACCAACTGTCCAAGAAACAATTTCTAATTGACACAGGCTCGGACCTGTGTTTTTCCATGTTCTTTTCTATCTCCTCAAAAGCCAGATCCAAATTTCCAGATCCAAATTAAAACCTATGGACTTCTGATGTTAGCTTTAGACCTCAAACTTCGTAGGCACTTCTCTGGGTGATGTGTAATTGCTGACGTTCCTTTGCATATAATTGGATCAAACTTTCTAGCTCACTTCGGACTTTTACCAGACTGCAAACATAAACTTCTTTTAGAAAGAATAATGAGTTTATCCATCAAAGGACAAATGACAAGTCATTCTATGTTGAGTATTAAAATCATTTCAGGCGAACCTACTACATATGACCATATTTTAAAAGAGTATCCAACCCTCACATGCCCTGCAGGCACTCTTCACAATGTTTCTCATTCCACTGTTCATCATATACGAACAACTCCGGATCCTCCAGTCTTTTGCCACCCTAGACGCCTTGCCTCTGAGCGAATGAAAATTACCAAGGCTGAATTTGAAACTATGATGTTGGAAGGAACAGCTAGATGTGGTGAAGGATCATGGGCGTCCCCACTCCATTTAGTACCCAAGAAGTCAGAAGATTGGCATCCGTGTGGCGATTACAGGGCTCTTGATGCTTGTACAATCCCAGATCATTACCCTGTTTGACATATTCATGACTACTCGCATCGTCGACAGGGTTGAAACATTTTCTGTCATCGACTTAGTCAAGACTTACACTCAAGTTCCTGTTAATGAGGAAGACATACCCAAGATGGCAATAACAACTCTCTTTGGGCTTTTCGAGTTTCCACTTATGAGTTTCGGTCTGCAAAATGCCAGACAAACCTTCCAAAGATTCATCGACATTGTACTGCATGGCCTTGATTTTTTATTTGCATATATCGACAATATACTTGTTTTCTCTGCAAATAGCAATGAGCACGAGCAACATCTTCGTATCCTATTTCAACATCTTTCCAATCATGGTCTGGTGAACATTTCCAAAAGTAGCTTAGGCAAAATAAGTGTGACATCTCTCGGATATCAAGTCTCTTCTGAAGGAACTCGCCTACTTCCAGATCATATAGCAGATCTCCAAAACTTCCCAGTGCCTAAAACTGCACATTATTTACAATGTTTTCTAGGCAAGGTAAACTTTTACCGTCATTTTTTGCCGTTTGCTGTGAAGTATCAGTCTTCTCTTAATAATGCCCTTTCAGGGCTTCGAGGAGCCCAACCCTTGACATGGACTTCTGAACTTCATACAGCTTTCTCAAAATGCAAAGAAGCCTCGTCAGAAGTAACACTTTTAACGCATCCTGCTCCTTATGTACCTTTAGGACTTTTTACAGATGCTTCTGCTCACTACGTTAGAGCAGCACTGATGTAAAGTGTCGATGGTAATTGGAAGCCGCTAGCTTTCTTTTAAAGAAAGCTCACTACTGCTCAATCACAGTGCTGTCCAACTCTTCCACCAGGTTTTGGAAGCTCAGCACTGCACAATTTATACAGATCACAAGCCTACCACCTATGCATTCCTTCAGCGCCGTGAAAAGCTGCCTCCTGTACAACTCAATCAACTATTATTTATTGGACAGTTTACAAAAGACATCCACCACATCAGTGGTGCTGACAACGTTGTAGCCAACGTCTTCACTCGCATCTCTTACATTACACCACCTCCTGTGGATCTTAAGGCAATTGCAGAAGCTCAAAAAGGCGACACAGAGCTATTAGACTTGCAGGCAAGTCTTTAAAATTGGAAAAAATCGAAATTCCTGGTTCCGATATGACACTCACATGTGACACTTCAATGCTAAGACCCAGACCTTTTGTTCCTGTTTCTGAATGACTACAAGTTTTTAATGTTTTGCATGGGTTAAGCCATCCGGGATCAGGTGCTACTGCCTGTTTGATTTCCACTCGTTTTGTTTGGCCCAGAGTTCAAAGTGATTGTCGCACTTGGGCTCATGCTTGTTTACATTGTCAATGCTCGAAGATTACTAGACACAACTCCTCTCCCCCTTCAGACCTTCGGTGCTACACCGTTACGATTTCGACACATTCGTATTGACATCCCCCCCCCATTGGACCACTACCCTCTTGCAAAACCGTATCGTTACAGCCCGACAACCATCGACCGTTTCTCTCGTCGGGTAGAGGCATGGCCTATAGAATCAATCACTGCCGAAGACATGGTGCAAACCCTTTTTGCTGGCTGGATCTCTCGATTTGGTTCCCCAGAAAAAATTACGATTGACCAAGGTCACCAATTTGAGTCACAACTTTTAAAACATCTTGGCATGTTCACTGCATTCAAGCGTTCTCATACAACTAGCTATCACCCATGCTCAAACGGAATAATTGAACGTGTCCATCGACAGCTCAAGGCCTCTTTGATGTGCCATCCCGACTCGTCTTGTTTAGAAGCTCTTCCAGTAGTGCTACTTGGCATTCTCAGTGTCTTCAAAGAGAACCTTCAATCTTCATCAGCAGAGCTGGTTTATGGTGAGAAAACATTGCATTATATTTTATAACTGGAATATGTGCTTACATTTTTTTACATAAACTATCGAAGTCTAAGTATATTGAAGCCATCTACAGTCTGCTATCCTTTTCTGTATTAATTATTTTTTTTATAATTTGTTTTTGTTGGCACATACACACATTGAGAAATATTTTTAACTGAAATACATTATTCAGAATGGCATAAAAATGTTTAAAGCTGTATGAGAAACTTCTGCAAATTTACAACCTAAAATTTAGGAACTGTTCTTACTTAAATTTATTATTTCATATTGAATATGTTGATAAGTTGTCCCGTCTTCTTTGACAAAACTTCTGATTCATTCACTCATGCTTGAACAACATGTGACTTTTAAAAAAATATAAGAATTTATTTCATTTATAAAATATTTATTTATATTTATTTTTACAAACAAATTATCAACCATTCAATCTTTTATAGAAATTAAAAAATTTTAGTAAAATTTTGGTGTTATGATTAAACAAATAGTCACTTGCAGAATCACAGTCAAAGTTCCAGGGAACACTTGAGTTTCCCGGAATCCAGGTTGAATACCTCAGGTATATAGTAATTAGCACAGACAGCACTGAGTGTATAATTTAAATCTTAATTCAAATGTAAATATACAAATAAAACTTTTTTCAATGGACATTATTTGGTACTTACCTATCATCGCAACATTCGCCAACTCTATTAATAACTCACCAATTTGGCAACCCCAATTTCCTAGGTATGTGCTGAACTGGATGTGACAACCGTGTGCTTCATTTCATATAATGTCGCCAGCAGGTTGCGATAATATGTAAGTACCCATTAATTGTTCTTATAAAAAAAAAGCTATGTCAATACCTAATACACATACATACAATTTGCAGCTGAAATCATTCAATAAATATTCAATAAAAAAATATTTAAATATTTTTCTAAAATTTAAAAAATGTGATAAATCTTGCTTAGCAGAAAATTACTACCATACAACATGCCTCTAAACTAATAAATATTTTATACTTCATGGCAAAAACAAAGCATGAAACACAAATATTTTTTTAAAAATTAAACACAATTGTAGAAAAACACAAATACTTCCAAAAAGAAAAAAATATTTTCTTATTTTAAAAATCATATTTGCAATTTTAAAAAAATCCCCAATCACAAAAATAAAACTAATTAAAAAATTTAAATTTTCACGAAATGAACAAATTTTTATTTCTTTTTCAAATTATATCATGGCCACATCATTTTCTTGAGTACTGGATTAAATACAGTTAATGTATTTCTCTAACACAACTATTTTTATCACAGTTGTATTTTTGCTGAGGCTATCTCTCAACATGAGTTTCAAAATTCTCCCTTATATTTATCACTGTCATTTTCTTATTCTTTATACTTCGTCATCAAAAGCTGACAAAAAAGGTTTCACATCTACAAGCCATCTGAAGATCATATGTACTTAATACTCAAAAATTTTTTGTCAACACTAAATATCAAAAATGACACATTAAAAATGAATGTAATATAATTTGGCACTTAATACTATACCAGCAACCAATTTCATCAAATCGTAAGATGTTATTATAAAGTTTCAACAAGTGCAGGAAAAGTTTTCCACCATTCTCTGCACATTGCAGCATTTGGTGACATCCTAATATCTAACAAAATTGGTCAACAGAATAATACGCAAGTACCTATAATTCCTCTTGACCTAATAACCAAACATGCCAAGCACAATTATGTTGATTTTAATGTATTAGAAGCCTAGATGAAACCTTAAATATAAACAACTATACATTACTACAGATATAAAAAAATAACCAAAACTTTTTAAAAAGTATGAACGAAGGAAACTTTAAAAATTGACTATGATAAATAAAAATTATTTTCTGCCATTTTTATATCTGTTACCGGCAATGTACGAAATGATTCCTATATCACACATTGAATAGGCATTCTATAGAATGCCTAATGAGAAACCGGCGAAGTATGAAATACATCTGATTCATTTCGGATATTACATGGCAAGACACGAGACTTTTAACGCATGCCTCGGGCTCAGAATTTGTTAGTTGCACATGGTGGTTTGTTCAGAAATGTCGAAATACTCAATTTTACTTTAACTTGTTCAACAAAAAAATTGGTTTTTTCCTATGCTGCATGAAAATGGAGGAGCAAGCTGTAGTGTTCGGGAAGGAGCCACGGTCTATATAAGGGATCAGGTCAATAACTACGGCACATGTGCCGCAAGTGGTAAAATTCTCACTGGCACTTTGCACTATTCAACAAACTTATCAATTTTTGAGTTGTTTTAAAAATGCCCTACTGTGTGGTACGCTGAATCATATTGGTAGATTGGTTTGACATGCCACATCTAAAATGTTACCGAACCCTGGTCTATGGAAATGAAACAACTATTAGATGACAAGCTGCCAAAAATTTGAGTTAATGCTGCAAAAAAAGTTTTTTCTTAACTGAAATTACTAACTAGAAGTTAATAACTGATGTACAAAATGAATACTAAGAAGGAACCCAGGGACCATTGGTTGCTGAAAATCTGTGTGATGTGATGTTTGTGGAAAATAAAAGTAAACTCATTTAACCTGTGTTAAAGAAGATGTCAGTACCATAAAGCAGTGGTTCCCAACTCCCAGTCCTTGGATCATATGGTTTTGGGCCACTCACGGAGCATTAAATTATTTCCATTTTATTTACTGGGGTATATTTCTCTCGTGTATGTGCGACTTTCCAAGGAAATCACTTTATATTTCATGTAAAATCACTATATACTCATATTTTGGTGCAAATTTTATTCTGTTCAAATACAATTAAATTATTAAATCAAAACTTTAAAAAAAATAATCAGCGTTCCACCTTCAGCGGGTCACAGTAAAGTTATCAAATGTTGATTGGTCCGGAAGATGATAAATTATAGTTTTAAAAAAAAAGTTAAAAAACATGATTTTATAGTTAATCGAACTAAAAAGTAAAAAATAATTCTCAATATAAAAGTAAAATAATTAACAAGAAAATTAAAGTTATTGTGGTGAAAGCATGGGGGTGTTCAATATTAATTGTTATAATTTCTTACTAACTCTATTCCGAAATGCAGAGTTAGAGTAAAAATGTAATTACAAAGCACCCCACGCTTTTACCACAATGACACTAATTTTATAGTTAATTACTTTATTCTTATATTGAGAATTATTTTTTACTTTTTAGTTCAATTAACTATAAAGATGTGTCTTAGTTTTTTTTATGCTATAATTTATTTTTAATTTTTAGTTCGATCTACAATAAAAGCGTGTTTTTTTTAGTTTTTTAAACTATCGTTGATGAATTAATCTTAAATGCATCATTTTTTTTAGAATCTGGAATACCAATTGGCATCCTATTAGTATGCTGATACGGCCTGGTTTGTAAAATATAGGATCAGCCAACTAAAGGAAATCTGGAAGAGCTAAGTTTGAAATATTTCATGTAAAAGAAGGTAGAAAGTCAATATTTTTCAAAAAAAAAGAGCTCAATGTTCTCTTTAAAACTTGTATCGGCATTAGACATGAAAATACATGTTTTGAATTAGAGTTTGTAAGAAATTATTTAAACTGTTGTAAAGGGTCTATTCCCGTGAATTTTTCACTAATCCTCTTGGGTAAAAAAACTTTTTGAGTTCAGCTGAAAACCTTATTTGGTGAAGATGAGATTAAGGTAAATGAGTATTTCTATTTAAATGTTGGCATCAGTGTACACAAAAATGGCTGATGGTTGATAGTTAAGATTAAATTGTGAACAAGATTATGACTGGAGGTTGTATAGCTAAGCAAGATATCTAAAGTGAATTCAAGCATAGGAGTCAAGAGCACTCCAGTATTTAGTTAAGTTCTTTTATTTATATGTTAGTGGAATCAAGCCTATGCGATTGCTCCTCCGGGTTTACTATTGAGTGCATTCCCTACTTTTAATTGTGACGGTGGATTAAGTAAAAGTATTAATAAAATTGTGGTGAAGTTACTATGGCTGATGGATGCTCGAACTTCCAAACAGTAGCAACCCCAGGGTTGTTACATGGTGACCTCTGAATGAATTCCCAGCTGCTTCGGTAAAATGAAGCAATGAATGACATTTCTTTCTACAGATCTGACAAGAGAGGAACATAAATTATATTTTTGTCCACGTGCTCGAGTCTTTTTTTTTTTTATTTTTATTTTCATTTTCAGAAAAACTAAGAAATTGTTTATATTATGAAAAGAAATTGCTGAGGTATTTTCTCATTTTCATACATAAAGAACATTTTTTTGTTTGTTATACTTATATTAACCATGAGCATTTTCGCTTTAGGGATGTAACTTAATCTTTTAGTAGCCAAATCTGGAAATGGAACCTGGAATTAGTCACCAAATCTGGAAATGGGAAATCCTGATGATCATCATCAGAAAAATGGAACAAAATTATTAAATTATGGTATTGTCATCGGTCCTTGACAAGAGTGCAAAATTTTTTGTTACATACAGGTGAAGCTAATAAAAGCGTGTTAAAAAAGTTGGGAAGCACTGCTATACAGTATTACGTCATGGATTCTGAGGACATGATAAAATTCTGAAAGAACTTTCAACCAAATACACGTTATGAAATTGAACTGTGCATTCATTTTTGTGAACCTTGCGAGAAACAACCAAACATTATTTTTAAAAAAAGAAGTAGTATGACTTTTTCGAATGCTAATACATAGCACTGAAGGAATTTTAAAACAAGTTAATGTGAAATCACAATTTACTTTGTACCATTAGAACTTGCTTAGAATTGATGATATTCCTGGCCACATGAAATTCCTCTTCTGTCAGTTGCAATTGCTGAGCCCAATGAAAGAGGCCAAGGATTTGTCAAATGCACGCATAAAACAAAGTACCAACATAAGAATTGTCATTGTGTGAAAAATGTAATTAAAATTATCATTCAAACCTACCATGTTGCAACAAGTAGGTTAATTTTAATTTCTTGTTTTTTATATGAGCACTTTGTTTTCCCTTAATAAGAAATAAATAAATTTTGTTTGATACAATTTTCACTTTCCTTTATGTATCTTGAATACTTTTTAATAGCACTCTCATTATTTTGTCAGAATAACATTTGTATTTTTAGGATTGTATATCATTCATATAAAAGCCTTATCATGACCTTTTTTCATACTTTGCCTAAATAGCATTGGTCATTATATACAATGCCTAGGCAAAGAATGTAATAAATCTCATATTTCATACTTAGCCTAAAAATGTCTGGCATTCTATAGAAAAAAAAGTCGGCATTTCATACTTTGCCGGTAACATCTATATTGTTATATTTAACCAAGACCATCATTTTATACCTCTTTTACATATGTACTCTTTTTTTTTTCAATCAGGAGCATTAATTCTTTAATGTATCTCAATTTTAAAATGTGAATAAGAAAATTATTTTATCCCCTCTAACTCTTTTGAATTCTGTATGTTGGCTTATCCTTCAGAGTAACCGAGTGGGTTAAAATGTAATATAGGGGAAGGCCCTTGGCGATGTCAATTTCATTTGGAGATCAAAATTGATCGCTAAGCTACTTCACTTAGTGATAGGTGTCCGGAAGTCTGAATGAATTTGTTATCTCACCATAATATCTATATAAAAAATCCTCAAATCCAAAGGGCTCCCCTTATACTACACTTGAGCCAACTGAGTGAAGTGGATTTTGGCGGTACTCAAAATTCCCAAGCAAAAAATCACCAAAAGATATTGTGCTTTAATGATATATTATATTTAATCCACAGAGGGTACAAAAAAAGAAAGCATTCCTAGTAAATATAATTAAGATATGCATGCTTTAAAAAAAAATCTTTTCTCCATTTGCATTAACGGTGAAATTGTCGAATCGGCCACTGGTCCGCCAAATTATGAAAAATCGCTGATTTGCCGTGTTTTGTGTGTTGTGTTTTGGAGTAGCAACCCTACTGCAACAGTAACCAACTTCACCCTCACTGATACAAAAATCAAAAGGGTTACCAGATTTGGCACTTTTATCGATTTGGCAAGAAAACACTTGGCGGGATAAGTGTCCGATTCGACAATTCAACAGCATTAACTTTCTCCATTTAAAAAGATTAATGTTCAGTAAAAAATCAGAACCACGTTAAATAATATTTCACAGCTTTTTTTGTCTAACAGTAGAAAGGACTGCTTGTTGCCGTATAAAAATAGTACCATATTTCACTAGAATAAAAAAAATGCATGATAAATACTCCCACAACAAATGAACAGGTTTTTCTCCCTGGATCGAGGAAAACACACACAAATATTGAAAACCATTCCTTAAGCATCTTGCACAAAATCATATAATTAAACAACTTCTAACAAACAAAATACCTAAATGTTTTATCCTCAAGGATATTTTTAAATATACATATAATAACTAGAGACATATAAGCATTATATATGAAATCTAAATAGTGAAAATAAAATGGAAGAAATGCTTGTTCCTTTTTTTTAAATTCAACATCAAGGTTTTTTTAATGATATCTAAATTTAAAAACCACAATTTATAGCATTTCATATAGTAATAGGCGACATAACTGCTTAAAAATTCATGTTTTACCCACAAATTAATTTTCAGCATATTTTTAACCACTTCAAGCACAAATTATATTACCAACACAAATATTTTTAAGGTTTACACTTAATGTGAGAGGAATTTCAACTAAAAATACAAATATGAACACAATATGCATGTCAATTATAAATTGTACTTTTTTAAAAGTGAATAATTATTTTAAGCCCTAAATTTTATAATTATTAGATTTTTTTTTATACATTTTTCATGAGCAATACTTGTAAAAGAAATCTGAAATTTGCAAAAGAAAAATCTTCTGTGAGGGGGGAAATAATAATGTGGAATGTTTTCCACCCCATGTTTTTCTCATTTAACCAGATTTGAATAACTCGCAAATTAAAATTTTATTTTCGAAAAAACAACCGAAAAGTTGTATTAACATGAATTTTGTGTTCGGAAAATAATTAAATTAAAAAGTGTCTTAATGGTTTATTGTACAATGCATCCTTCAGTGTGACCATTTGGTTTAAAGCCTTGATCAGGTGTGAATATCGTTCTGTCCAAAACAAGAACTGTTCTACTGTACTTCAAAAAGGGTGCGAAGCAGTAACGTTTATGAAAGGTGCATCCACAGAAATTAATAACTGCGCTTTTTCAAAGTGTATATCCCATACATTTATAACACTGAATCGCGGGAACACTACCCCCTAGGAAGCTAACCCTAAAGATAACATATACGTATGTTTATACGTACGCCAAGGAAAGGTCCTCGCCCAATAGTTGTTTTGCCTAAAGGGATTTCAACAGCCTTTTGACCATCATCCAAAGGTTTTAATGTTATTTGCGACATTGTGGTGGCTGAAAGCTAATGATATTTTATCATTATTCAATTTTCCACATGATGTTCAACGTTTAATTTACAGAATATATATAACACCAGCAACGTAAACAAAAACGCTATATGCTGCTTAATATGCAGCGCCATCTGTTTCTAGGATTCGTGAAATGCTTTTTTCCTTTAAATCCAGGAACAACTTCAACTGCTCAATTTTCTACAAACAGATGACAGTTTGAATGAAAAGCAAAATATAGATTTAAAGTTTTGTAAGCATTTTGCGTACTTTGTGACATATTCGAAGTAAGGAAAATTAAAATTTCGCATAAATTATTATACAATTCTTAATATGGTATGTCAAACAAGGAACTGAGTTTAAACTTATATAATTCAAGAAAATATGCTTAGTTTAACTCGACACATTCGCAAGAGAAAAAATATTTTCTGCATTCTTGTCTTCCAAGCTCTAAGAAAGATTTTCTAACGTGGATAATTCTTTTTTTTTTAAATAAAAAAACTTTAAAAAATAACTTGTGTTTTTAATAACGTTTGGCGATTCAAACTATTTTTAAGAAATTGATCTGAGATTTAAATTCTCGAAGTCCTCACATTGATTTGGTGAGGAATTTTGGAAAGTAGGATGCCACTAGGGTGTCATCCTTGAAGTCTGATAGATAAAAGGAACAAACAAGGCCGGACAAATAATGCGCGATTTCGTTGGCAGCACATATTCCTATTTTTTTACAGAGTTGGAATTCAAATTACTCTGTTTTGGGGTTGCTATATTTGGCTCGTTATGAATTATTGGCTACTTTCAAAATAATTACAATAAAAAAGTGCAATGTATTCAGTATGTGTGAATCTAATAACCTATTATAAATATTGTGCGTTTATTGTTTATAACTTTACTACTGAACAATTTCAATGTTTTTTCAATTTTTGTTTGAATTTTAAGATATAAATATGTTTTCATTGCTTATTTGTTGTATACAAGTTCATTAGAAATATGGTATGTTTATAAAATAAAAATTAAGATTAAATTTTTAAAAATATTAAATGACACTCTCTCTGGAAAAACAAATGTAGAACTGTAACTATATTGTAAACTTAAAATAGAAGAGTAAAATATTTTAGTTTATTGATATATTTTTGATTATTTGCAATTTTTAGTGAATTTTTATTAATCCATATAACATTTGAATCAGGTTTAGCAAATTTTTTCTAAACAGACACTTGAGGATTATTGTTACAAAATCCTTTTAACTTTTGCAGCTGAAATTAAATCATATTTTCATTTAGAGCAATTCTTATATTATATATAGTATAATAAAATGAAAAAAAATAATAATAAGACAAAATTATACTACCCACAAAGCTAAATGATAGAAACAGATTCTAAGAAACATAACTAGAGAAAAATATTGATATATATATAATATAATAATTATATATATGTATTAATGATAAAAGAAGAAAATTGTGTTTTATATTTATCTTTATCATATTGACTGTTATAAAATGGTAGGAATATTACATGCATTGCCTTTTAAATACTGTTTAGAATTAAAATTATTTTCAGCTTATGCTAAACAAAAATTGACTTGAATTCCATATAATTTTTCAGTTAAAAAACAGTCCAAAATTATGTTTATGTTGTGATTTAGCTAATATATAAAGGGGATAATTTATTTTTCAGTTCTGTTCTTACTTTGCTCAAAATTCATTATAAACATTGTTCACAATAAGATTCATATTTCAGCTATGCTTAAAACGTGATTAAACTTAAAATTCTGTAGTATAAAACTGAAAACATTTTTAAAAAGTTATTAAAAAGTATAGTATTATAATCATTTCAATCATCAGTAGTAATGATGTACTTTTTTTTAAAAAAAATTTTTTAAGTAAATTTCATGAAACAGTATTATTATTATTTTTAGCTATATTGAGTAGAGATAATTTTAAAATAAGTTTTCAGTGCTTCAAAATTAATTATTAATGGCAGGAAAATAATGCTAAATTTTCAAAATACCTTAATGTATATTTTGCTTGGAACTCATATTCCAGTGAAAACGAGGTTTTGTTATAGGTTTTGAAGAAAAAAAAATTTTCATACAAAATTCTTTTTTTAAAAAAATAAGATTTCTAATAATAGGAATATATTATAACATGACAGTGGCTGTTTTCTTTCATTGAATTATAATTTCTTGAAATAAAAATTTGAAATTGATGTATTGAGATATACAAATTAAATATTTGTTTTAAAAAATGAGATTGATTTTTCCTCAAAATTTTACTTCAATGAAGAAAAATGTATAAGTTTTTCTTCCTCCTTTTTTTTTTTTTTTTAATTTGGGGGTTGTTAAAAAGAAAGATTAATACATTTTTTCTTTCTCATGTTTAAATTCCTTTAATAATTTCCTTTGAACTTGATTGTACATTATCCCAAATTTCCCGTTACTGTTCCAAATGTTCAGTGCTTGCTTCAATTTTTCACTACTCGGTTTTAGTCCTAAATTTATAGCATATATTTTTTTAATTATCAATGCTACACTGTCCAGAAATGCCTTCACTTAGTCCAATAAGATGTGCCAATTTCAGAGGTAGATGAAAACATAACTGCATATTTTAATAAGAACCTGAAGTTATAATTGTTCAAATGTTTAAAACTGTCAGAGTTCCCCATTTTTTCTTCCTGGCACTAAGGCTGCAACTTAGCCAGTATTTAGCACCATGAACAATTCAGCAGCTTTTGTAACAAAACTGCCCTGACTTAAATAAGATCATATCATAATAGAAAAAGATGCTCTGAAAAATATTCATGCTTTTGAGAAATATGAAGGTACTTCAAAATAATTTAGAAGGGTTGCAGATTTATTATTTTTTTTAAAAAATGAATATACTGAATTTTAATTTGTTTTTTATATAAGTAGTAAAAACATATCATTATTAAAAAATAAAACAAAAATTGTTTATTTTGGTATAAATATTTCTAGACCAACATACTACCTCACCACAGTATAACTATAATAAAATAATTTATTTGTAAAAAAAATCTATATATATATATATTACATTTTGAACTTCAAAATCTTTGCCATCTTAATATATTGAAGCAGCTATTCATTTTGAAATGGCATTTTTGATAGGAAGGAATAATATTTGCTCACTATTCCTCTTAACAATTTTTTATGTCAATATATATATAATTTAGTGAGGAAGTATTTGATGTTATAATTTACCTGTTGTGTGTGTGTTGAATAATTTTTTAGCAAATTGTTTCATATGTATACAGTTTCACTCAATATATGTATAAAATCTCAATAACTTGACATGCTATCTTTGTATACTTTTTATGTGGAGGATTTAATCAGATAACATTTCATTCTCCTAAATTCCACACATTCACAACAGGAAGCTGTGATTTTTAGAATTTCAGTGTTGACTGAAATGTTATACTTCTTTGTATTCAGTTTCTTTTATTTTATTTAAGCAGATATGAAAATTCAGTTTTTAAATTTCTTTTTCAAAACACTACTATCTTTCCAACTCTAACACAAGGATTATTTTTCTGAAATTTTAAAAGCATTTTAATAAATTGTGTACAATTCATGATTAATTAAAATTTTAAAACTTATTGCTGAAGTTATTTAAAAGTTCAGATTTTAGATAATTTCCACAGCCATATACTATTTCAAATTTAATGTATTATTGAACATTCTATGCCTGGACAAATTATGCTCACAAAAGGGAAAAATCACTACCTTAGTTTACTAGAAGAAAGTGGCAAAATCTTTGCTGTGTGTAACTCAGTAACATTAAATTAAAGACATGAAAACTGAAAATGAATGATATTGAATTACTCCAATAATTCTCAGTCCTTTTTTTTTTAAACGATAAGAATTTAATTAAAATAATGGTTGAATGTAAATTTAATTTGTTCTTTTTTTTCTTTCACTATTCCCCATTATTTCAAAGTGAATGTTTTTTCATACTTTTGATTTTTCTATCATGCCTCTATTCAAACTAATTTTTCTGATATTTTATTTGGAGAATTGCTATGAAAGAGAGGAAAGTGTGGTGCTACAGTATGATTAATAAATGGACTCTCCTAGAGGAAGAAAAGGAAAGGAGTGTTAGTTTGTCTCCACTCCCTAAATACTTTCCTTTACAGGGAAATTTTCTATAGGAGCACCTAGCCTGTCAGGGCTTTTATCTCCTATCTTAGATGGTGAATGCAATACTTTCCTTTGTAATTGACCCATCTCATGATTCACGGGGGGGGGGGCGATTTTACAACACTTTGAAGAGGAACAGGACAATTATTATGAAAACCTGGGAACATTTTTTCTTTTTTCCTGATTTATTATTTTGGCTGGATATTTTTAACGCTTTCTCTTGATTAGAGCGCAAAATCTTTTAAATGTAACTGGATTAATAATTTTTTGTGAGTTTTTGTAAAGTAGTTAATAACATAAAAATAGACATTTTAATAAATACTGGAAAATAATTGCTATTATGTATCTCACTATGCTGCACATCAAACATTATCATTATTACACTTTTATAAAGTTTTTCAACAGAATTTGTTTGTGAGAAATTTAATGAAAATATAATTTTAAGAGAGAAAAATATCGCAGTCATGCTTCTATTTTAGAAGTCTATTTTTAAAACTATTCGACGGTGTGTGAAAACTTTATTTAAGATTATAGCGAGATAAAAAAGGTCAAAGCAAAAGGACCATAGAAGTAGAACACATATGCATATTTTAAATTTTCTAAGAAATATGAATATTTTTCGTTTACTTTTTTGCTGATTCCTTTTTAGGTTGCTAACTTAAAAAATGAATGTTTGAAAATCATTGATTTAACTCATTGTTTTTAAAAAATTTAATTTTTTTCCAAAAAATATATAATTTTTAAAAACACGTAAGGAGGGATAGTACCTTTATACATTGCAAAAATCTATTTTTGAAACGTATTTTTAAAAATTAATACAGAATGCTAGAAACGTTTGAAAGAAAACCTAATCAATATCCAACAGTAATTGCGCTCTCTGAAATAAAAAAATATAGATGTGAACAGAAACTTCTACTATAATAAAAGTAAACAAATAGATTTTTCGTTAATTTCTGATTGAATTTCGTTGGGCGATACAATGCGAGGGGTAGAGAGGGGACGAACTTCGCAATTTTAAATCACGGTGAATTGAGAAGGATGACACCTGAGTTGACATTTTACTCTCCAGACTGTTCGGATTGGAAATACACTATTAATTTTTTTTATTTAATCTAGAGTTATATAAGGGGCGTAACTAGGTAACCAAAGGCCCTAGTGCAACAAAAAAACAAAAACCGAGGGTCCTATTTTGATTGGGCTTTATCAAGTAAAAATATATTAGTATTTTAAATATACAAAGCTACTTAAAATCAGCCCTTTATTATGCTCTGCAGAACATAGGAAGTGGCACTGTTAACCTAGTGGTCAAGGTAACAGACTCGTGGCTGGCATGTCATGAGTTCGAGCCCAGTACCACTGAAGACCCGCCATGTAGGGGAGCGATGGTTGTCAAATCTGTCGACCGCTCAAATGTCCTCCCGTTGGTGTGGTGTGGTAGTTAGGAGAAGGGATGCCAGCTCAGGCGTCGTCTTCGTCACTTGACCATGGTTCAAAATTACGAGGTTCGTCGCTAAAATCCCTCGTGTAACTGAACAGGGTGATGTTAAAATTCACTCACGCAGAACAGAGGAAAGTAAAGCTACATACTACTTACATGTATGTGTATGAGTTTTCCTGAGTAAACTTTAGCGGGAGAGAGAAACCAGGTTCGAAAAACAAAAAATAAGCATGAAAATGATACAATATTATTACAATTATTTTTAAAAAAAACAACCTGCAAAAGAACAGAGGAGTGGGACAAATTTACATAAATCTATTTACTACAGATACGAGTGGTGGCGAAATACTCAAACAGGAAAATAGCTTATTATGAATAATACTGTTAAAAAAATTATCAAGAAGAAATAGCTTCCTGTGTAAGTTAAAGATGCATTTTTATGGAACCTGAAGCTTATTTTCAAGTAACACTTCAAAAAACGAAAAAAATTGAAAAATAACATAAATTTTCAATAAGTAAAATTCGCAACACCATATACACAAAGGAAAGGAAGGATTTTCTCTCATTGTTTAAATTTGTCTTTAATTTTAAGAAATACTTGAATAGAAGATAAATTTATAATTTTAGGTTTTTTTCAGAATACATAAGCATTCTTCCGTTTTCAATTTTATAAAAGAATGTAGGACTGTACTGTACACATCCTTCAAAAGTTATCTAATGAGAAAGGAAGAAAGCCAATAAGTTTTTATTCTTTTTGTGGTCATACTTTTTGCTATAGAAAAAAATTGAATAATTCCATAACAAAATTTTTTTGTTGCTTTAAAGTTTGTACTTTGCTGAAAAAAGTGAAAAATAAAACTTCATATGCAATTTCAAAAATTCGCTAGGTAGGCTATAAGAGCTTCATTTTGTAACAAGTAATCGTAAATCGCAATACAATTAACATCATATGTACCAAGTATTCACATGCACTCAGAAATTTGTAAGATCAAGAAGCTGCAAACAATGTTATGCATGACAAACATTTATATCTTATTTTCGAAACATGTAATTAAAAGATTTTAAAAGTACAAAGTTTATATTTTATTTAGAAATTAAAGATACAAATTCGTATACAAAATTCTTTTAAATTTCTTAAAAATCGAATGCTGAAGCACGTATAAAATACTTTGTCAATGCAACAGTAAAATTCAAACATTTAAGTTAATAAAACTGAACCGTAAAAAATATGTTATACAAAATTTATAAAAATATTTTTGTTAAATTATATCTAGCAAAAAGTTTAAGTGAACATTTCGTATATAAATATAAATGCGAATTTTTAAAAGAGAAGAGCACTAGAAATTTTTTTCCCCTTAGAATACATACAAAAACTTAGGACTTCTCAGACAAGGGCGGCTCTAGGGTCGGACAAACCGGACCCATGTCCGGGGCGGCATTTGGACCAAATTTTAAAAATACCTATTTTTTCCTCTTTTTTTTTTTTTGGAAAAGGAAGTTAAAGTACACTATCTAGGGAAAAATATTCAGAACGAGATAATTTCTCTTTTATATGAGAATATTAAATTACACATTGTTCATAAAATTAAACAAGCTAAATATTATTCGATAATTTTAGATTGCGCCCCTGATGCCAGCAAGATCGAACAAATGACATTTATGGTAAGGTATACATGTATTAAAAAATCTAACTCTAACGAAGTTTTTTTTTTTTTTTTTTTTTTTGGTTTCCTTCCAGTTGAAAGATTAACTGGAAGAGAACTTTCAAATTTAATAGTTGAGAAACTTAAAAAAAAAAATTAGGGCTAAATTTACTAGATATGCGGGGGCAGGCCTGATGTTGACCGACGGAGAATCATTGGATGTAAACGCGCTTGATTGAGCAGATGAGAAAATGTCAGTTTAAAAAAAAAAAGCCTAGTTGAAGTTTTAAAATTTATTTCTGTTTTAGAATTTGCTCCAAATCTTGCTATTGCATTTATTTTACTTTCTTTGCTAATAAGTTTGGCAAGTGTAGATATTAATTTCTCAAAATTAAAATTAATAAAAAATTTCTTACAGTTCACAAATTTTAAAGATAGATTAAATGGCTTAGCTACATTGGCTATCGAACATGAAATAGCTGAACAAATTGATCAGAAAGTTTTCAGAATTAAAAGTCAGAAAAAAAAAAACCAGTGGTAATTTCTTATGTTTTAGTTTTTAATATATATATATACATATATATGAACTGTTAGCTCTCTTTTTCTTCGCAAGGAATATTCAAGTTTTATAGGTGTGTATTTATGACCAATTTTTATCTTTTAATAATAGTTTTTTTTTTTTTTTACTTTGGCGAGAGGGGCGGCATTTTTCATTTTTGTCCGGGACGGCAAAATTGCTAGAGCCGGCAGTCTCAGATAATATCAATTTGATTATAATGGGCTTACAAGGGGCAGTCATTTCAAAAGTTTTTTAAGTACCACCAAATGTCTAACGGAAAATATTAGGGGCCCCTATAAAGTCTGGTTTTAAGACCCAAGCCGGATCTTACAAAGGATTACTTATTTGACATCATTCAGGCTATGGGCCCCTTGAATCCTGGGCCTCCCTGCGATGCGGGGGTGTACTTTACGCCATTGAGTACCACTGACATCTCTTTAAAAAATATTAAATATATTTTGATGGATTTAAGTATTAAATAAATGGAATTAACTCATTAAATTTGATGTATTGTGAAAAGTAGAGAAAAATAAATTAGCAGCTCGTATCAATAGGAGGACGTTTACTGCAACTACCATTAATTAAAAGAATTGAAGTTAATTTATTATTTTCAAGTCAAAATGTTAACCATTCCTCAAAAACGTTTATATTCTGGATAATCTGTGCATGTTTTCACTAAATATTTCAACGTGGTTGACAATATAATATGGAATGTATACATTTATTCCTAATAATGTAAATGAAAATGATTTTCATAAATGACTTTCGTATTATATGCTGCATTAATTTGTAAGTCAGAAAATCTTAGTTTATTACAGTAAAATATTTATACTATTTAAGGGATTTTCTCAAAATTTTCTTCCTTGAATTACTGATTTCAATACACTTAACATATTCATTAAAGGTAATATTAGTACTATAAATGAATGGTTTGTAATCACAAACAACTGAAAATTTAATTTGGATAGGCGACGCAGTACCTCGAATTTCTGAAATGCTAGTGACAAATATGTGACACCGTATCTCGTTTCTCCCATCCATATTACGCCGTCTAAGGATTGCAAGGATCAATTTCGTTTAATATGAAGCATACTACAATATTCAAAACAAAGGATCGTGAATGAAATCAAGATTCGAAACCATAGCTCATTTGGAAAGCCCATTTTTTAAGCCTGACCTTAACCCAAATATAAATTCTAATGCAAGCAAATGAATATAAAAATTGCAATAAAACTTTCTAAACCTGATGAATTTTATGGAAACAGTAAGTATGAAATGAAATAAGTGGGGAGCTTGTGAAATTCATATATAGGATGAAATCATTTTAATACAATTTAGGGTGTTTTCCAATCGAAAAACCTTTTTATAATACTGAATTATCTGATGCCTTAAATTCATTTCATTTTTTTAAAAAAAACTTTCTTTTATATATTAGAAAATTACATTTAATTACAGATTCCAGTAATATCCTGAAATAATTTTTTTAAATAACATTGAAACTTCGACATTTATATAAGTGGCGTTCGAGATCTGATTCCAATACAAAAGACAGAGATGGATTAAGTTAGTTGGAGGCCCCTGGCGATAAAAGGTTTGAGGCCCATGAATTCAAGAGTAAAAAACTAAAACAGTGTAAAGGTTCGTTAAACTTAAAATCTCGTAATAAAATGTATAGCTATATTGAAACTCAATTGCTCAAGATAAACCTTAACTTTAAAAAAAATTAAAAACTTTATTAAAGAGCTTGTGCAATTTTGCTGTAAAACGTTTGTCTTGATTT